>JANAVB010002631.1:0-12843 GCA_029216955.1 Iris pallida | reverse complement strand
CTGACATCTTTTAGATGTGGCTCAAACTTAAGACCTGTCAATTGGGCCGCGCTGGCCTAGTCCGGCCAGAAAAAATGGCCCATGTAACGGCCCGGCTCGAATAATCTTAGGCCCGGGTTGGCCCGGCACAATATATAGGGGCGTGTCGGGCCTTATATATCGGCCCATAAGAGAGGCATGGCCCAGCCCGGCCCGAAGCCTAGGTCCGTCCCGGTCCGACACGGTCAATTTTATTAGGAATTGAGCTCCTTGTTTCTTCGTTTATGTGAAAGATCCTCGGTCTTATTTAATAAGTGACTTGTTCTCCTTTGATCTCCACATCTTTTGTGTCTGCAAAAATTTAGATGGTGGTCGTGAGAGGTAAGATTTCAGGAAATAAGAATGAAGACTATGATATTGTTATAACTCGACGTCGAGATATGGCTAAATGTACATAACTGTTATCTTTAAGAGCGTCTGTGGTGATCCGAATTGAAAGAACATGTGTCTGGCTTTATAACAGACACAGTTTCATTTTGTTACCCTACATATTTTGAATAGAGTGGCATGAGTTCCATCATGTGTCAGATGGTCATTTCTAGTTGAAGAGCGGAGGTTTCTTTAATGGAAGATCTTGTAGCAAAAATTGTGTACATCTAGTTCCATATCTGTCAGATTCATATGCAAGGCACAAGTCCGACCCGGTCCGGTCCGAAATCCACCATATCATGGGCCACGGGCCGAGCTGGGCCTCATATTCCACCCTTAGGTCCGACCCGCTATAGTGCATGGGCTTGAGAGGCCCGACCTAGGCCCGACCCATCCAAATTTAGGTCGGCCTGCTCGGCCAACTTGACAGCTCTACTCAGACTCTCATGTTTAATATGTATGCCCTTAAACAGTATCGAACAAATACTATTCTTACTGTATGTTATTTGATTAATCGCATGCCATCATGTGTTAAATAACCAAGTCCCTTTCTCCATTTTACATCCAGGTGTATCTCCTTTTTTTTACCTCATCGTTTGTCTGGATGTGTTGTTTTTATTCACAACTTGAAAACATAATCGAGACAAGTTGGCTTCTCAATATGTCATGTGTATCTTCCTTAATTATTCTCGAACTCAAAAAGTTTATCGTAATTACAGTCGTTATTCACGTAAATATTGTCAGTACATATGTTACATTCTTTTAGTCCACTCATTTCTTTCCTTTAGGAGACCATTCTCTTCTGTTTACATCAGATTTGGTATCTTTCGTACCACTTTCGGTCATCTCTAAATCCATTTCTACATTTGCTTCTACTTTATCGGTGTACCAGTGATCGACAAACATGTTGTTTTGTGTGATTCAGCCCCAACACATCGTCATCCGTGCCTGTGGATCCTGCTGCTTCTACCACACTTTCATATGATCTTAATACTCTCAAGAAAGGTAGTCGTAGTTGTACCACTAAGCATCCTGTTTTAAATTATGTTTCCTTACATCGTACTTATGTCCTTTATATGTTTTTTTGTTGCATCATTGTCTTCTGTTTCTATTCCTAACACTTAAAGTAAGCTGTGTCTTCTTCTGGTTGAAAATGTGCAATGGATGAGATGCTTGCTTTATATTAAATCGGACTTGAGAGCTTATCTCACTTTCCGGTGGGAAGCAAACAATGGGTTATAGGTAGGTGTACATTGTTATTATCATCCATATGGTTCTATTAAGCACCTCAAGGCACGGTTGGTTGCAAAAGATATGCCCTGACATATGGTGTGGATTATATGGAAACTTTCTTTCGTGTGGCTCGGTTGAATTCAATTCACACTCTATCTTTGTAGTTGTTAATCGCTATATATATATATATCAATTGGACATCAATAATGTTTTATTGCACATTGACTTACATGAGGAGGTTTATATGGATGAGTCACCAAGATATGTTGTGTTTGGTAGTGATAATTTGGTGTATCGATACAAATTGGTGTGTTTATTGAAGAAGGCGTTATATAGGCAAAAACAATCTCCTCGAGCTTGGTTTTGATAGGTTTAGTTCAGTTCTTATTCAATATGAATTTTGGTGCACCACGTCAGATCATTCAGTGTTTAGGCTATCTTCTTCATGAGGTATTATTGTGTTGATAATTGAATTGTTTTGTGTTGATGTTATCATTATGTTTGGAAGTGAGTATTTTTGGTATTTTAGACTTGAAGGCCTACCTTAGTCGTTAGCTTCATACTAGGTACTTTGATATTTTCTTAGAATCGAGGTTAATCTAAGATGAGTGTGTATCTGGCACAACGCAAGTATGTTTTGGACTTGTTTACAGAAACACGAATGTTGGGCTCTCGACCTGATGATAGTCATATGGATTCTCATGTCAAACTTGATGTTGACACTGGAGACTTATTTGAGGATATTGGATATACATACAGCTAGTTGGGATGCATATATACCTTACTATTAGACGACCAAATATTACCTATGTAGTTGGAGTAGTTAGTCAGTTTATGCATATTCTTCGACAACCACATTGGATGTCTATATCTTGTATTTTGTGATACTTAAAGAGTGCACCTGGAAATGATTTGTTATATAAACCATCACATACTCTTATAATAATATGCTTCAATATGCTGATTTGCATGTAGTTGGAGTGGGGGGTCTACTTCTAGATATTGTACCTTTGTTAGGGGTAATCTTCTGACGTGGCTTAGTAAGAAGCAAAGCGTTGTGACGTGTTCTAGTACATAGACCGAGTACTGTGCTATGGCTATACAACTTCTGAGATGATGTATGTGTGATCTATTCTTCATGAAATGTGGATTATGGTTCCTATCTGATGTGATACGTGTTTTGTACATATGAAAATTTAATATTCAAATTGTACAAAATACGTTCACCAAGAAGTATAATTAATTTTAGCAATTGATTTCATGGAAGATGATGTAAAAAATTATTGTGATATGATGATTAGCATGTATGTAATTAACTCAAAGTCAAATATTTTTTTTGGGAAAATTATTGTAATCCATGTATTCTATTTTATCACAATCCTAAGATTAATATAGAAATAGTTGTCATTTTAAGCATAATTATTCTCAATATTGGTGGACAACATGAACTAATAATATATTAGAGATTTTTTTTAGAGACTAATGTTACCTAACAATATTTAATAAAGTGAAAAATAAACCTAGTTAATTACCTGACATCCGGTAGAAACTCGACCATTGGTTGATGTTGGTAGCGACAGAGATGGTCGACGGCGACGATGACAAGCGACAGTTGGAGTTCCGACGAAGGTGATAATAGCGAGGTCCACGGTGGCTTCGGACAAATAATGTGGTTGGATTTTTTGGAGGAGAGAAAATAAATTTTATTGAATTAGGTCAGGGTTCACCCTCCATATCTAGGCTTGATTGGGCTTCACATCTCAATCACAACAAATACACCAATAATTGCTAAAACAAAAATCATACCTTTAAGATTTCAATAACTTATAATTGTCGTCTATAATAGACATGTCCCCTTTATATAGGAGGAGCAACTGAAAAGAAAACTATAACTTCCGATGTGGGACTAAAAAAGCGAGTAAAATTCAACTAAACGAAAGCCTAGAACTTATCCAAATAAAATAAAATAGAATCATCATATCAAAGTCAAATCTGGTTAGTGGTGGGGTTTACCATGCCACATTGCATCTCGTGTACACACGCCAAGGGTGACGGGTGTGCGTCTCGATGTCCTCATCACTATCCTTATGGAGATGTATCCTGACAATACATCAACAATTCCTATCGCAAGTAATCTCGTGTTTCATGAGCGCACTAAGCATGTCGAGGTGGATTATTCGTAATTTGTTGGTGATTAAACAAATTGTCACTCCACATGTTCGATCTGAGGTAAGTTGGTGACATCTTTATCAAAACTCATGCATAGTCCATTTTCTGATTTATATGACAAGCTGGGCATGCAAGATCTCTATGTTTCAGCTCGAGGGAATGTTAGTTATAACTCTTATTTTCTTATGTTAACTCTTATTGCTTATGTGGGTACGGACAAGTAGTTGTGGGTGGATTTATCATCATATGTTAATATAAATACACATGGGGTGCAACTAATAGTTTTATATCGTTGCATTCTCATCTCCTCTCCTCTCTTCTCTCTTCTTCTAAACTTCACTAACCTCAATCAACTATGAAAAATGTGGCATTCCAAAGTACCATATTTATATTATGTCCATGTCAGACACAAATAAACACCAAGTCAATGTCATGTGACTGTCACTATGTCTGTATAGACTTATAGTCTCCTCTCTCCGGTGTCTGCAGCATAGACAATCAACTTCACTTGGTCCATTTCCACTCACCATTTCTCGTCTACTTTATTATTTACATGTATTTTATTCTGCATCTCCATATTTTTGTATCTACTTGCCAAGTCCCAATTAATGTTTCTCTACAGGAATTTGTGTAAGCGAATCTGTGTTGCTGGTGGTGATAGTGATTTGGTAGAGTCTCCAACAGAACCCAAATGGTCTTCTCAAGGTATGCTTACAATCATATTCCTTTTTACAAGTTTCTGAACATCTTTCTTGAACAGTGTGTACAATTTATTTTGATTTGTTTGAACTTTATATTTTCCACTTTGCACTTTTTATCTTCTTCTTCTGATCAATATATTTTCCTTTTATTTTCACCGATAGATACTCTACCATATATTCTAGAAGGCTGATATTTCTGTATCTGCCTTTTTAGGTTCTTAAACTTTGTAGTTGTGATATTTTGCCTTTACATATTTATGAGGGTGTCTGATTTAGGTCTTCCATGAACTTGTAACCATTAAATAAGAAGAGCTTCTATATGTTGCTTGCTATTCCAGGAGAATTATTTTTCATTAGCGATAGAAGGAGCGGGTTCTGGAACATCTACAAATGGGTAATTAATATCTACATGAACGCTTTTGATTTAATATTCCACTACTGCTTTATTTTCTTTGCATATTATGTGTTTCTACTATTATGCTTTGTTCAGTCATCATGTTTTACTTTGCTGCAACTACAACCTTTACTCGAACTACAATGATTTCTGCGCACCTAAAAAGCTTAATGCCAAACCATTTACTACTTTCCAATTATACAAAACCATGGGCATCCATACATATTCAACCATATATACTTATATGATGCAAGGTAGATCTTGTTACTGAATGGGCTAGATCCTCTCATCACTGCCATCTTTGCAAACAATTCCGCACAAGCTGTCAAAACTCTTTAAGTTTCTATGTGCTTCTTATCTATTTGTTAAGCAACTTTAAAACCTCTCAATTTTGCACCTAGATGATCCTTTGCTGTCAAAGTCCATACATCGATATTGGTTCATTATGTCCTTTGTTTTTGCTAGCTGTCCATCAATAGTGTACTGATTCCTGTTTCTTGTGTTATGCTTGTCATATTCCCCAGAAGAAAAGCTATAGTGAAAGAATGTTTCAACGTAGGAATGTGATAGCAAGAAGCTACTAGAGTCACAATTTATGATAGTTGAGATGGACACAGATGTCGCATTTTGACATGGACATTTGTGTCTCAGTCGATAAGTCTCCAAATTCTGGTCATAAGAACATGGGTCACTATGTGTATCTTTGTAACTAGACATATAATTGACATCATTTTTTTCCATGCTGTTGGGTTTATAAAAACAAATTTGTTGTGGATGTTTGAATCATTTTCTCCCATTTACCTCTGGTGAGGGCGTCTCTATAACTTCAGCAAAATCCATATCCTTGTTTATAACCTCAATCCAAGTTCATCAATGCTAATTCAATTATGCCTGCCCCTAGTTCTAACTGGTCCTTCAACTAACATCTTTTCTCCTAACTGAAAGGAACATTACTGTATGGAGTCATCTCCTAAGTCAGTTATTGCTGTGTTTCCATTACTGTTGAAAAAGTTTGATATAATTGAGTTATGTTTTATGTCATGTATATTTTTTTCTTTTTTTTTTCTGGAACAGGTTGAACAAAACAAGGAGGTTGTAGCTGTTTATTCTTTGGATGCAGAGTTCACACGACCTATGTGGGTTCTTGGCATCAGTTCTTATGATTTTCTTAGAAAAGATGGGGGACATCAGAACATAGTCTGCAGCTACAGGTTCAGCAGCCAACTTGTTGGCACCCTTTTTTATACATTAACAACGAAGACTATCACAGTTGGGTAACATTGTCTGATGGCGCTTTTGGTTGTGATATATTGATTATCTTTTGCAGGAAGAATGGGAGATCGTATCTGGGAATATTGGACCATACCAGTGGCTCCTTTTCATTTCTGGATACTCCATTTACTTATATCAGTAATATTGTAAGCTGTCCATTTTTGCTGTTATAGTATGTCTAGAATAGCTAACATTTCTTCCTTTAAACAATATTTTCACAAACTAAGGGATCTGATCATATATATGCTTAATTGCTTAAACTTTTAGTTAGCTGTATTGATTTTGTTTTTGCGCAGGTTTCTGCATCCTGCTGTATATACATTGAAGGTGCCTCTGCAACCCATCCCTTGTCAATTGCTAAGGTCGATAAACAGCTTCATGCTGATGATTTTTATTAAAGTAGAATTATATTGTTGCTTCTTATTTCTAGAATTCTAAGGACAATCATTTTGACTTTGTCAGGTAACTTTGGATGAAAGTCATTCAAAAGCGAAGGAGTTCTCAATAATTTGGTCCTCCTCACCAGAAGCTACAAAATACAAACCATACTTTAGCTTGCCACAGCTTATCGAATTTCCTACAGAATTAACTGGTCGAAAGGCATATGCATATTTCTATCCACCGTCAAATCCCAATTATCAAGCTACCTCAGATGAAAAGCCTCCGTTATTGGTTGAAAGTCATGGTATGAGATGCTTCTTTTCATTTCCTATAATAATACATCCCATTTCATGTTGTGGTTCAGCTAGTTATTGTTCCTCTTTACTGCCCTATATCTTGATAGATTTCACATTTTCCTCTAGGAATGACATACTTGTAAGTAAAAGAGAAGTGACACCTATCCACATTGGACAGCACAAGTGCTTCCACAGATTATGCATTCATCAATAATTGTCACCAACATAATTTAAGTCTATGTTGGCAAAATAATTTATACACTGTAGTACTGTACTATATCAATGACATCTTTTAGAGAATGCATTCCTACCAACAATCCATCAAAGATATATAAGTTTTGTTTTTTCCCCAAATCTTTTACAGAAGTGCTGTGTTGATTATTCTTAAACTTACTGTAATATCACCAACATTTACATGTTTTTACATACAGGAGGTCCTACACTCGAAGCATATGGAATTCTGGATCTTAATATTCAATATTGGACTAGCCGAGGATGGGCCTTTGTTGATGTTAACTATGGCGGGAGCTCTGGTTTGCTACTAAATGTTTCCTTAAATGCAGCTATCATACAATTTTCCTCCTCATTAAACTTTGTTTAGAATAAATGATGGGAAATTTCTGTGTTCCATTAGTGATAATTGATGAAACAAAGATCCACTTACATGGAGATATAGCTTCCAGAAAGTAAAAAGGAAAATACAAAGATACAGACTCTAATAAACCAAAAAATGGATCTGCTAGTTAGTAGTGAGCTTATCACAGCTAAAATTTGTTCCTTTCGTTGATACAAGTCCATGATTATCATTTACATCTCGAGTCTCCAAGTCCATGACTATCATTTACTATAATTTTGGTGACTTCAAAATTATTACAAGTGTTAGGCTCGATACTTGCTCGTAATCTCAGTGTCAGTTTGGGCCGCTTGTTGACCCAGCCCTCTCCACTCTGATTCCTATGCCTAATGTGTTTTGAACCCTTGTAGATCTAACACACTCTGATTTTCATGCCCAGATTTTTTAGCCACTTTATTAATCTAACACACCCTAATTCCTATATGTCCGGTGTCTCTTGGTGCCTCTATCAGATGCAACAAACCAAATTCCGATACCGATGCAACAGGCATCCTAACTCTCAACCAAGTCAAACATGTGCCTACTGATCTCAGGCATGGTCCCTTCCCGACCCATCATCCCTTGGCCCATTTGTTGATTAAAATCCTGAAAGTCATTCTTGTCAACATCCGTTAATTAAAGTTATTCACAATCAGACTTGCTTGGTGAACATTAAATTACGAGCTTAGATGTTGATCAATTTGTCCCTACAACATTTTATGCACCTTAATTTCATACTCCTGGTTTAAGAATGGAGTCCCGTTAACTATATTCATTGATTCAAATAGTGGTTCAACTGAGGCTTAACACTTGAGCATATTTGAAGGGTACGGGAGGGAATATCGAGAGCGACTTTTGGGGCAATGGGGTATTGTTGATGTAAATGACTGCTGCAACTGTGCTAGATTTCTGGTAACCTCTTTTGCAGCCTTTATCTTTTCTTCCTTGAGAATATTTGAACTACATATTTGTTGATATTGCAAATATTTTGCATCTAAATATTTTACTTGATTTTCAAGACAGAAAGCAGAAAGGTAGATGGTAATCGTCTTTGTATAACTGGGAAATCGGCTGGTGGGTACACCACGTTAGCCTGTCTTGCATTTAGGGACACATTCAAGGCTGGTGCTTCCCTTTATGGTGTAAGCTGTCTTCCTCCTTTTATTTTAAGATGGACAAATGATGAAGATCAATAATTCGATACCTCTCCCTGAACTTTCACTAGTTCGAGAAAATCTGTGCTTTCCTTATTAGTGACAACAGATTATCTCAAAGTAGTGAGGAGCTCGAAATGCCATCTTGCGGGGTTGTGTGTGTGTATTAAAAAAAATCCTACCAACAGGAATTTGATTAAAAAAATGTTATATTTACTTCCTTTTGCGGATGCCAATCACTTTATTGTTCCCTTTTTAGTTTCCTCTTGTTGTCATGGTTTAAAAGATGTCTGATTCTCATTGCTACATGGCCGAGTAAGCACTGTTTTGTTTCATGGAATTGGAAGACCGCTCTTCTTTCCACAGAATTGCATATATGGCATACTCTACTATGTACACAGGTTCCTTCACATTCTTTCATACCCTTCATAAATTTTGTCAATGGGCTGAAGTATTCAAAGGTATTGTCTACTACTGTGGACATGATAGTTTGCTTTAACCTTTGTGCTATGTTGGTATATTTTTAAGACTTTTGAGACTAAGATGTTTGAGAATATCCTTGAATGATAACCAAGTTGTTGGCTTGTAGCTTAATTTGTTCATTCTGTACCGCTATTGTTAGTCTACTGGATTGTAGATTTCCCTGGCTCAAATTAAACTTATTTCCATATAGTTGAGGTACACAATTTCATTTCTATCGAACTCCCCGAACTACTGCCTAAACCAAGTGGCTCCCAAATTGATTTATACGTCATAGTCATTGGAATACATGCATTCTATGAATTTATTGGTATCCTTTCTGTATTTGATTTCTTTATAGACAGACAAATTTACACAGTGAATATGTTCTAGACATTGACAATTTTTTTTCATTTGTCGATAAATAAACAGATTGCTGATTTGTCTCTGTTGAGGGCAGAAATGCATAAATTTGAGTCTCACTATATTGATAATCTTGTTGGTAAGTAATGAAAACATCATGTGAAGCTTGATAATGTTAAATGCTGAGAGCCTGATTTATATACAGTTTCATGAGTTTCTGACTCATCCTTTTCGTTGGTTTAGGGGATAAAAGTGCTTACTTTGAGAGGTCTCCTATTAACTTTGTTGATAAATTTGCTTGCCCAGTGATTTTATTCCAAGGATTAGATGACAAGGTATACTTGTTCAATCTTGTTCTTTTATTTTGTTTACATCGTAATCAGCCATATGTTGCTCCATTTGATACACTAAATTTTTTTGCCATTCATTAGTTAAGGTAAATGATTAGTAAATATCATATCTAGAATATGTTTAGTTTTGTTGATAAATTTGCTTGCTTTGATTTTGTTCCCAAGATCAGATGACAAGGTATGCTTGTTCATTCTTTTTTCTTGATGTATTCATGTAATTAAGCTAATATATTACTCGGTTGGATACACTAAAGCTTATTGGCAACTAGTAGTTGTGCTAAATGCTAAAAGATTTGTATCTTTAATATGTCGTGCGGTCTTTGGAAGGCTGGTGATACCATCCATACTCTTATGGATGCTCCATATTTTGAATTCTCTTAATCATTGTTTTAACATCACCGACGTGCCGTTTTTGGGAGAAAAATGATACAACAGTGTATCTTTTATCCTTTATGTTCTTTTGGAATACATTGGGCTTGGGCCGCAATATTGGCTGATATCTGGTGCCCAATATTGGCTGATATCTGGTTCATAGTAATTTGTCATCAACTTTTAGAAAGTCGGCTGGATAGGTTTAGTAAACATAATAGGCAGGTATATATAGCCCATATGCTTTGGTTCCATCATAGAACTACCAAAAAGGAATATAAGAAGCTGAAGCCTTCTTATTTCTCTATATTCTTTTCCAACACCGTTGACTGTGACGCCACATATGTTTCCGAGAGCCACAGATGACACCAACACTTTCGTTTCATATCTACTTCAATGACGATATCATATTTTCCTCAGTCCTCTCTTCTCTCATAGTTCATGACAACAGCTTGGTGACTGCAATGACAACCACCAAAGCTGACAACATTGTCATTGAAATCTATTGGCAGAACCAACAATTAGCACCGACTGCATTACATACTTTTTCTTGTTATTATGGGTTTTAGCACTAATCTTCTTTTCTACTTCTAATCATGTTCCTTCTTTACATTATTTTGAGGTTATTTAGTCCAACAAGATTCTTCATATATATATATATATATATATATATTCTCGACCGTTGGATCGAGCGGGCGTGTGCGCGGGCCCCCCGATCTGATGGTGGTTGGGGGGGGGGGGGGGGGGGGGGGGCGCTTTTGTGGGGCTCCTCGGGCGAGTCTTTTGATCCGCGCCCTATATATATATATATATATATATATATGGGAAGGGATATTGCACCAAACTTATTGCATCAATTATTGCACCAAACAATCTCAACCACACATTTATTTCTATCACGTGGTTATAAAGCATTCCATAAAGTTGTTGCCACGTCAGCATGCTTTATAACCACATGATAGAAATAAATGTGTGGTTGAGATTGTTTGGTGCAATAATTGATGCAATAAGTTTGGTGCAATATCCCTTCCCTATATATATATATATATATATATATATATATATATATATATATATATAAAATGGCGGCTCCCTCGTGCGATCGGGCGACCGACCCCCAATCTAGGGTTTCGGCCTTCCCTCCCCCCCTCCCCCCCGATCCGCTTGCGGGGAGGGGGCCTCAGCGGCTGGGAGGACTGGGGGGGGGGGGGGGGGGGGGGGGGGGGAGGACGGCTCCCTGTCGGCGGCAACAGCGGGACCCCCCCACGCGGGGGGGGGGGGGGGGGGGGCGGGCAGCACCGGCGGGACCCCCCAGGCGGGGGGGGGTCGGGCGGCAGCATGTTCGGGTCCGGCGACCCCAGGCCTGGCGGCAGCGGCGGAACAGCCCCACGCGGGGGGGGGGGGGGGGTCGGGTGGCAGCGGCGGGAACCCTACATGCGGGGAGGGTTCGGGCGGAGGTGGTGGTGGCACTCCCGGAGGAAAGACTTCCGTTTTTGAGTTCGGGTCCGGAGGGGACAACTCTGGGGATGCCGGCTGGCAGACCGTGACGAGACGACGGACTAGAGGACGGAGAGGAGCACAGTCCCAAGGTGCGGGAAGGGCGGGGCCAGGAAATCATGGGAATCGATCCCTGATTGGCGCTATGGATCCCCGGCGCCGGGGGGGGGAGGCACGGTGCGATCAGTTCCGGGTTGGAGGCCTAAGGCGACGACGGCCGAGAAGGCTAAGGGTATTGCTACCGATACCGGCAAGACAGGTCAGGGCCCTGTTAACCCCCCGACCAGGATGCTCCCTGAGGAGCAAAGGCCTCGGTCATGGAAAGAGGTATGCACGCCAGTGACTGAGAAAAGTCCGATGTCGATGGAGTTTGTCCCACCGATGTCGGTTGGAGGGGGACTTCGGGCGTATTTTTCCGCTGAAGAAATAGCGGTTGTTTCCGAATTCTGGAAGAACACTCTGGTGTTATATGTGTTAGGAAACAAGCCGTTCTATGGCCAAATTCGGGGATATGCGGAGAGGGTCTGGAGACCCAAAGGGAGCATGGAATTCTTCTCTAGGGAGAACGGGTTCTATTATGTCAAATTTGGATTAGCGGAGGATGTGTCCAGGATTCTTCAGGGGGGCCTTGGTCATTTGACGGGAGACTCATTATACTGAAGGAGTGGACGCCGGAGTTGAGATGTGAGAAGGAGGTGCTGAACGCTATCCCCATTTGGGTCCGTTTTCCTGAGTTCCCAGTAAAGTATTGGAGTATCCCGCTTCTCATGAGACTTGCCAGTCGGCTAAATGTACCTGGCTTAAAGATGGAGACCGCTGCACCAGATTCTTCTACGATGTGATCCGCGTCCGTCAGCACCGGAACAGCATCCCTAGACTTATGAATGCTGAGGGACGTCTTGTAGGGGACCCGGCGGAGATTCAGGAGGAGGCCGTCGGATTCTACACGGCCCTCTATCAGCAGACTGACTACTCCAGCATGTTCCCTGCACTTGTCACGAAGAGACTGGTGTCCCGACATGGGAACAGTCTGCTTCTGGCACCTGTGAGGATGGAGGAGGTAGAGGATATTGTTATGAAGGCCAATCCCAACAAAGCTCTCGGGCCTGATGGCTTCTCTTCAGGGTTCTTTAAGCGACACTGGGGTGTGCTTAAGACCCATGCCCTAGCGACGGTCCAGGAGT
>JANAVB010002630.1:0-60820 GCA_029216955.1 Iris pallida | reverse complement strand
AATTAGGTTATGGGCTGTATTAGTTGGGCTCTAGTCCAACAGCTGTTGAGATTTGTTGATTTTAACAGTGTAAAATAGGAGCTGGGTTGAGCTCATGGGCTGAGCTGATTTGTGAGCTCTGGAAAATAAATAGGAATAAGAATCAGCAGCAGTGAGTAGCTGGGCTGGGCTTAACATGTAGGCCGAGCCAATGGAAAATGCAGGAAGACTTGGGTTCACTGGGCTGTGTCCAGTTATGAGTGGTAGGCTTGGGCTGGTTTCGTAATAATCTATATTAATTATCTATTATTGTATCTTCCTACTTAATTGTAATATTATTTTAAATGTTTTTACTAGTATAAATGTTTAGTAGAATTATTGTCTTTGTTAAATGTTACTAATCCTATTAAATAACCCTAGATTAATATAATTAGTAAATTGCAAAATATTTTTATATATATAGCAAATGACTTAGTAAATATTAAACCTATTTAAAACTGTTAAGTATTACTTGTTATAAATATTTTTAGCTAATATCTGAATATGGTAATATCATTAATTGCTTTCGTTATTACTAAATGTTATCAGATAAATTGATTAATAATTCTTATAAATATATGTTTTGTTAATAATAATAATATTTATGTTCTAGTATTTTTCTTGCTAAATTATTGTTTCTAAAAGTTATATGGTTATAATCGTTTTCCTAAAGGTTTCTATTATCTTCTAAAAACATAAAGGGTTTTCTTGTAAAATATAGTTAAAAGTATTTTCACAAAAACTTACCTTGATCAAGCTATATTATATGTATTTTCAAAAAAGTATTAGCTAGTTAGTAAATGGATATGGTTAGCAATAAATATATAGCTATTATCATTACTTCAACCCTAACAAAATTGTACAACTACCATGTGATCCATTACATCCATGCAGTATTACTCCCGTGCTTCCAAGGCGAGGCAAGTACACCGACTTGACTTTTACTTTGTCTTTCTGTCTTACATTCATGTGCCATGTTCTCATATCGGACACGAGATACACGACTGTCTTGTACCTTGTTCATTGCTTGTGAGTCATTGTTTATTGCAGGAATTTAATTGGAGAAATATTAGCTTTTGTGTGACCACACCCAACATAGGTATTGTGGATAGCCTAATCGTACACTTCACGTACGATGAAGCCGGATCTTGTAGAATTGATTGATTCATTGATTAATTGTGGTCCTTAGCCGGTCATACATTAGTTTAATATTTCAAATTGTCACACTTGTATATTGATTGTCGTGTCATTGCCTTGTACATTGATAGCCGTGTTCATTGTCTTGCATATTGATTGTCGCGTCCATTGTTTGCAGTTTTATATTTCATTTCTGGTACCGTAGTTTTATTTCCAGTTCTGGTATTCTAGTTTCACCTTATATTCTATACTACAGATTACATTGTATATTGTTCTTGTCGGGTTTGTATTTTGCTCTTTTCCTGACAGGATACGTTGCAGGTGAGCTTGAGGCCACATGGAGCATGGTATTATTGGTTATCGCGGGATTTATTTTATTTTGTTTTTCTGGATATTATACTTTGTATTTTTTATGATTTCATCATTGTATATTATTTTATTTGACCGGATTTGTCTCCGGATGAGTTTGTACTAAACTGACATTGGTGATCATTCTGGGAACGTTATATATAAAAGCTCTGGATGTTTACATTACATTGTGACTTGGAGTTTTCCTTAGTATTGTACAGCTTACATCGTCATGTCCATCGACGAAGGCTGGGCGTGTCCGACTCGTGTCCGATTATTCGGGAGCGGGTCGTGACAATGTCGACGGCGTAGCACCGCACATAGACAAGTGGCCTAATGCTAAATAATGAAGAGTGGTAGGCAACACTACAAAGAGGCCGGTGACCTCATGTCGTAGTGGTGTGACACCCACCAAGAGGTACCTAGAAAGGGTAAAGCTACGGCTATGCGAGCCATGTCACAGCGGCGTAACACTGCTAGGAAGCAAAAGGCTTCATTTCGGGTAGTTTGGCACTACAAAGAGACTGGACCTCATGCTATAGTGGTATGACGTCACATGAGGTATAGCCTCGGCTTTGGACAATGTCATAGCGATGTAGCAACGCAAGGAAGCGAAAGGCTTCATGCCAAGACTCTTTAAAAGAACTCACCTACAGTGTATGAAAGAGGTATATGCCGTCTCTGAAGGTAAACTTGTAGACATCCAATATACATATATCAAAGTCAGGCAGGCACAAGGGCCTTTAATGTGTAACCGGAAGCACAGCTGATGCCATTGTGTTGGTGGGGAGAATTGCAGCTATGGTGTAGAATTCAAGGCTTATACATTCTTGTATCATATTGTTGTTTGAACGATGAGGGAAAATTCAAGTCGAAGCGACATCTATCCTTATGTATAATGGGCAGTCACTGTAGGAAACGCTCAACCCATATATCGAGATATGTGAGAGATTGTTGATATTTTTGCCTTTAGACTAGAAAAAATAGTCCCACATCGGCTACACAAAATGGTGAGTATCTCAATATAATGCTTTGCTTGTGTTGAGGTCGGTACATGAGGTGTGGTAGGGCACAAGTGGGTGCCATATGGGAGTATTTTCCTAAAAGAAAAAAAGATTTAATTCCAACAAGAAAGCAAGTTGCTTTTCGTCGTTTGGACTCGAACTTGGACACGGACTCCAGGATGTCTTGTGCATGCACGGACGTGTTCACACGACTATACAGATTGTGGAATAATCTAAAATATCAAACTCAATTTTAGAGTATTGGTATTTTAGTCCCACATCGGATAGGAGAAAATGTGAAGTCTCACTCCACTCTATAAATAGAGCCCCCTTGCCTCCTTTATAAGATGCACCAAAAAAGAGAAAAAAAAAGTGAGCTTGTGAGTTCAGGGAGCTCGTTCGAGTCACAAAAATTTGACTAACGAGCGTTCCAGATGTTCTTTGAGAACTTGCTGGTTCCTGGAAACGGATCGTATAAAGACGAATCTTACTTTGAGCAACGGTGGTCTTCATCACCCCAATAGAGTTGTCTTTCTCTTTTCCTTCTTTCTTGTTCTACTTGTTCTGTGGCTTCTAGTACTTTTGGAGAGCAAACTCGTTTGCAGGAATCTCCGAAGTCCTTTAAGGAAATTAGAGAACTAGTCTTAGCTGAAAATCTCTAGTTTCTTATCGTCTCCTCGTTTAAGAAAATTAGGGAGCTAGTCTTGGCTAAAAATCTCTAGTTTCTGATCGTCTCTCCATCTATATATGTTTCTGGAACAAGTTTAACATAATGTTCGAATGGATCAAGATGAGAATATGTTGAATTTTTTTTTTTTGGGGGGGGACTGTAATGTCCCAAATTCGCGATACGTATTTAGTGTACGTATACGTGTTTTAGATCCATATTTTATTCAGTCATGATTAGTTATCTTGGTTTATTTTGCATTGACTTGGTTTTATTGGCATTGATAGTTTAAATGGTTTTAATGGTTCATTGGTTTATTTTTGGATTAGTGAGGCTTGGTTTATTTCATGATTCAATTGGTTTAAATTGCTAAAGAGAGAGAGTTTATTGGCCTTGACTTGGTTCATCTTGGTTTATCTTGGCTTGGTTTATTCCTGGGTTGGTTCGGCTTGGTTTGGTTTGCTTGGTTCATTATGAACCATAGGGGTGAACCCCTACCTACCACCACCATCCCCATTTATTAACCCTACTTTCTTTCTCTCTCTTCATTAATCATCTTCTTCTTCCTCATTTACTTCCTTATCTACCAAAGGGAGAGAGAGGTCTAGGCAAGTGTAACTTGCTTCATGAAGGAACTCCAATTTTATTGCTTTATTCTCTTCCTTACAGCATTTTAACTTACTTTAGTACTTGGCATTTCTACTTTCTATGGCTAGATTCTTGTAGATCTAAGTTTATACTATTTTCGGATTTCTTAGGTTTTGATCTACTTAATCTTGTTATTTCCGAGTTTTGATGGTTCCATGTTGTAAAGAATTTCGTTCTACCCCATTTTGACCTATGGAAGTTCGGATTTGGGCTCCGGATGATAGAGTTATGCAGCTTGGAAGCCACGGCTTATGGTGTACTTCTTCTCGAAAATTTGGAAAAGAAGCACAGTCCCGAGCCGCATGGTAGCACTTGACCGCATGAACATTCATGCGGCAAGTCAGTTCCAACCGCATGCGCTATTGCCTTGACTTGACCGCATGACAAGTTCATGCGGCAAGTATTCCTTCTCAGCCGCATGACTGAGGCCCAGTCCTTCCTGGCCGCATGGATTTCCAGCAACCCTGAGCCACATGAGCTCAACGCTCGCGAGCCGCATAGACCGCAGCTTCCCAGCCGCATGGGTTTGCTTCCCTTGACCGCATAGTCATTGCTCCGCAGCCGCATGGGTTGCGCCTCCCCGGCCGTATGTACTTGATTGGTCAGCCAGCCGCATGGACCCATCCTCCCGCCAGCCGCAAGAGTTCCCTATCCTCCTGACCGCATATGTCTTGCCTTTCTCAGCCGCATGACTGAGTGGATCTCCGAGCCGCATATGACTGATACCCCTTTGACCGCATAAAAACCCTTCCCTTTTAGCCACATGCGCCTGACCCTATTAGCCGCATGGGCTGTTCTCTTCCAGCCGTATGAGAGCATTCCTGGTCGCATATACCTGTTCTTCCTGAGCCGCATGGCTCTCCAATAGCCCTGTGTACTATTATTTTATTATTATTGCCCATGTCTTGTAACCCTTTTATTGTATATTTTACGTCCATTTTATATCCTTACGCCTTTTGTCCTGAACTTGATTGACATGATTGAATGATAAACTGATATGACATGATAGTGGCCCGCCGTGGCGCACTCCTGACAAAGTACACTTGGCATGATAACCTGACCTGATCTATCTTGATTAGCTGTTGCGACGGCTACCTGACATGACCTGACCTGTATAAGTAACCTGGACACCGTGGACGATTGTGCTTGTATAAATAATCCAGTCCTGTCTTGCATCATGTCTAGGAGGGGACTCCTGAGTACCACGGTCAGGAGTAACTACTGAAATGGACTAAGGTTAACGACTAGAATAATTCACTAGTCATGAAGAGATGTTCCCCAGTTACAGGCGATCCCGTTATCCCGGTCGCAAATGTTTGGACTTGTAGCCTGCCGACGAGTATGACACATTTCTAGCCCACTGTTATGTGGGGCACCCACCATTGTCACTTAAATAATTGAACTCTATTGTCACTCTAATGGATTGTACTCTCTAAATTGTCACTATAACGTTCGCCTGGATAACTTGGATAGCTGCAGGGCCTGTGACTACTTGGAGCATCTCATTACATCTTGCTAGTAACTAGGATTGTGATAACCCTAGTTAGTTAATGTAGAAAGCCGTAGGCAATGATTGGCCGTGATTGCTTGGATGGAGTCTAGTCCAGTATAGTATTGTCTAGAAGTGATTGATTGAAAGATTGTACCAGAATGATTGAATGATTGTCACTCCAGATTGTTACTATAACGATTGTACTCTATTGTCACTCTAGTGTATTGCACTCTTCATTGTCACTTTTATCATTGTACTCTCTCCTTTTCACCTTAATGATTGGCACCTTTAGCAATAAATGATCAGAGACTAAGTTCTATTCAGGCGAAGGGTTACAATCTCGGTCCTTGTTTGGTTTAAGGATTGTAACCTGGCTTCCGGAATAGTACCTTCGTCTTCTCTTCATATATTGTCCAGCTATATTTTATTTAGCATGATTCTCCAGTTATCGTATGTCAATGATGCCTCACTTAATTATTATTCTCTGATTGGGATAAGTGCATTGGTAGTGCACAAACCTCAATCTGTGTTACTTATTGTTGTTTTCTTACATATTGAATGATTATGATTTGTTGGTTTTAGTTCTTAAGTGAAGCCTCTTTTGTGGTACTTGCTCTTTCTGGGGTCTGACCCAGCTAGTTTTGTATGGCCAGATACCGGAGCAGCACCAAAGGATCCCCCTGCTTTTCAGCCCGATGGTGGTCACCAGGCGTAACCAGGACATCGAGTGGGTTTCTTTTTGTTCTCCCACGGTAATATTGTAAATTATTCTTTTGAGGCGTTTAGCCGACGAGCAAGTGTTAGCTCGATTGTACTTACTGTTCGCCTACGGGCTGTAACATGATTGACAATCCCCGGGGGTTGATCATGTATGACTGAACTCTTGCTAGTCCTCACATTTTGTAACGACTAGCTTCATGATCATTCCGAAATATAATGTATGGGACGTCTTACTATTGTGTATTTGGTGGTCTGACATCTTGTAACTATTATTAGTTGGTTGAGATTGAGACAATAGGCTATTTTATGACCTTAAGAGACTGATGGATTATAGTGAAACCCTCAAATATCTAGACAGCCGTGACCGTATAGCGGTGTGGATTCCATTCCATTATACGTAGCTGGCTATGTCTGCCCCCGCTCTCCAGTATTCTGGTTCTGGGGCATGACATGGTTTAAGTGGTGGCCCATGCAGGTCTTGTCAATCAAGAAATGTGAGGGTTTACCGGATACATGTCTCAATCTGTACTCGCCTTTGATCCCCACTCGTATCTTCTTATCTCCTTAAATTCCTGACTTGATAACATGCTTGTATCATTGATCTATCCTGGTCCTTCCTTAATATCCCTGATGTCATTTCTTCAGTGACATCGTTCCTGTTGATCAGCCAGAAGGAGCTCAGTCCTCAGCAGCAGCCTCCCGAGCCGTGCCTCCTGGAGAACCAGTACCGCCAGTTCAGCCCGTCCAGCCAGCAGGATCAGAGGATGGAGGATTGGTAGGACTCATCCGTGAGTTGCTTGCGTCCCAAGATCGTCTGGGAGATGCCCTTCACCAAGTAGTACAAGATGCTCTGAATAGAAGTGGTCCCCGAGGAAACAGTGCGGTCAACAGTTTCAAGCGCCTGAACCCTCCATTCTTCGATGGCAGCGAGGATGCCATTGCTGTCGATGCTTGGCTACAGGATATAGAGGTGATTCTCGAAGCCGCGAAGACTCCAGAAGACGAGAAGGTGGCTGTGGTGTGCCTACAGTTATTGGATCTAGCCCACAGTTGGTGGGCCGTACAAGCAGTAGGATTGGAAACACCTGTCTCCTGGGCAGTGTTCAGCGAAAAGTTCCAGACCAAGTATTATGATGCAGTGGCTCGATATAACTTGCAGACCAGGTTCAGTAATCTTAAGCAGATGGGGAGGACGGTCGACGGTTATGCGGCCGAGTTTTCCAGACTCAGTCGATTTGCCTCCACCTTGGTGGCAACCGAGTTTGACAGAGCGCAGAGGTTCCAGCAGGGACTTCACCTGGAGATTATATTGACAGTAGAACAGTTCGAGCATCAGACCTATGATACGGTGTTGCGAGCAGCAAGGAGGCACGAGTATACCTCCCAGAGAATAGTGGACAGGACCGGAGGTCGAAAGCGGTCCCATAGTCAAATGAATCAGTCTTCAGCTCCAGCCTCGGCAGCCAGGGCTTTGACTATTGGAGCTCCGAGGCGAGCGGCCTCAGTGACGTCGGTCCAGCACTCAACCCCGATGTACTCTCAGCAGAAACAGAAGCAAGTACAGTCTTCCATCATGGGCTGTTCTTATTGTGGGAAGCCTGGACACGTGGAAGCGGAGTGTCGCAAGATGTCACTCCTCGTTCCTAAAATGCGTATTTTTATACATGTACAACTCATGTGTATTTATTTAGTATTTATCATGTATTTATTTAATAGTTATCATGTATTATCCTGTATTTAATTTCCTTTAATTCATGTTAATTTATTTCCTGCAATTATATTTCTGCAATTTTATTTCTGCACTTTATTTCATGCTTTTATTCTCTGCTTTAGCTAGGCTTTGGGTTCGGGTTGGCCTTGGTTGGATCCCCTACAACCCAACCCATTGGACCCGGTCCATTAGCTCCCACCTACCACCCCTTCCATATTTAAAGCCACCCTCTCCATTCTCTCTCCTCATTACTCATTCTCACCATTACTCCTCTTCTTCTTCTTCATTACTCTCTCCACCTACCAAACCCATAGGCAAGTACATCTTGCTTCTTCATGAGGACCCATTTTTATGGCTCCATTCTCTTTCCCTCGTGATTCTAAGAGAGTTTAGAACTTAACATTTTTCATTTCGAAGTCTTAATCTTTGTAGATCTAGATATGAGTTATTTTTGGATTTTGAGGATTTTGATCTATTAAACTTCTGTGTTTTCAAGTTTTGATGGTTCCATGTTGTAGAGGATTTCATTCTACCCAATTTTGACCTTTGCAAAGTTGGATTCGGACTTATTTTGACCAAGTTATGGACTTTTAAAACTTTAGGGTGCAACCATGGAGTTCTTGCTGTTTGGAGAAGACAGTGAGCATTGTGCAAGCTTTTTAGCTTGTGCCACTGAGCTGTGCGCGCTCTTTAGCGCAGCACAGTATGGAGTCCATACGCTACCTTTTTAGGTAGCGTGTGTCTTACATACGCTACCTTTTGGGAGCGTATGACATGCATACGCTGACTTGGATGGTCAGGAGTCGTATGGAGTTCATATGCTACCTTTTGGGAGCGTATGACTTACATACGCTGACTTGGATGGTCAGGAGTCGTATGGAGTTCATACGCTACCTTTTGGGAGCGTATGACATACATACG
This sequence comes from Iris pallida, assembly GCA_029216955.1. NCBI lineage: Eukaryota > Viridiplantae > Streptophyta > Magnoliopsida > Asparagales > Iridaceae > Iris > Iris pallida. Next base: position 52,154 of record JANAVB010002630.1, on the reverse strand, counting down.
CTGACTTGGATGGTCAGGAGTCGTATGGAGTTCATACGCTACCTTTTGGGAGCGTATGACATGCATACGCTGACTTGGATGGTCAGGAGTCGTATGGAGTTCATACGCTACCTTTTGGGAGCGTATGACATGCATACGCTGACTTGGATGGTCAGGAGTCGTATGGAGTTCATACGCTACCTTTTGGGAGCGTATGACTTACATACGCTGACTTTGATGGTCCGGAGTTGTATGGAGTTCATACGCTGCCTTTTGGAAGCGTATGACTTGCAAACATGTCACGACCCGGTCCCAATTACTTGGGTCGAATCGGATCATGCCCAGCCTGCACCGTTGTTGAGACGGCGGCAGTAAGCTGTATTCAGTAGTGAAACACATGCAGATAAAAATTTCTAACGAATATAAATCTTTTATTCAATTTAAAATTTTGAAATACAACAACCATTAATACAGCAATTACACTTGATACATTGGTTAATAAATTACTATCCAGCTCTACTGTTCTTGGGTTCCAGGTTCTGCGAGAACAGGCATCAGATCTTCGACGACACAATCACCTAAAATGTTGGTCTCCAGTCAGGAGGGAGCAAAGTACAATTCATGCAAATTTTAACAATTAAAATGACAATTTATAACATGCATTTTTAAACAGTTTGAAAATGAACAATTTTGAAATAGTACAGTACAGTGATATGAATAGGTAAAGAATATGACCGGTTTGGGTACATTTGTATCCTAGCGATACGGTATGGCTTATCCCCGTGTGAGAGAGGGGTAAGCTAACACATTATTATCCTAAGTTTGGATTTGGTCATATCCAGTACACTATTCCCCCAGTCCCCAACAATACGATCAATGCTCCCGAAGGAGTTCGTGTATAATTGTGGTTTAAACTTGCAATGAAACAATTGTGAAAATAATTGTAAAATCTACATAAAATGTACTTGCCTTTAATTATATGACTGGAATGAAGGTTGACTTCCGGGGTTGATGTTCAGACTTGTCCTCGAAATCCTACAATCGAGAAGTCTGTCTTAGAACCAATATTGAACCATATCTAGGTGTGCTAGTTGCAATCTCTAGAATTTTGTCCTAGTCGATTTTAATCTTTTCTTACATTATCACAACAAACGCAATTACTAGCGAGTTGTATTTAAAATTACAAGAAAACTCACTTTACATTTTAATCTGGGAAAAACTTTGTATAAATCAGTTTATTGGCAAAATTTGGTAGTTTCATATTTATACGTATAAAAAACTAGGACTTTTCTTTAAGTGAGAAATACGTGAATTTCTTATATAATTTAAAAAATTCTAACATGAAAACATTATTTTTCTTTTTATAAAATAATAATTAATTAACATATTTCGTTTTCGCATCAAATCAACAATAAAAACAAAATAAAGAAAAACTAACTATTACAATTCCCACCAGAATAAATAAATGGGCTTATGCCCTTACAGACCTTTTTACATAAATTGAAATAAGAGAAAAGGTTAGTTAACTCTAAATAATATCCTGCAATTTAATTACTAAAACAAAATTAATAAATTAAATTAGAATAAATATTACTAAGAGTCTCAGACTTGGTCCAATCGTCACAAAATTAGCTAATGCCTCAACGTCCGGACGAAACCGGTTTCGTTTGCATTTAGCCGGGGCCCAGTGACCGTTAAGGTCGTCGCCCAAAATATTATAAAAATAATATTTAATTCAAAAATCATTTTGAAAACCATTTAATAAATTTCCCGAAAATTTCGGCAGCATTCCCTCTGTTTTCGGAATAACCCAAAAACTGGGAACGCGTCCGATACCTGCAAAATAATTCTCAAAACTCCCACTTTAATATATTTTCCTCAAAATAATATTTTCCAATCAACCAGCACTACTAACTCATAGTCCAGGAGTGACAACCAAAGGAAATTTCCAACATAAACAATGTTTTAAAAAAAACCCAATTCCGCAACTAAACACAACAGAACACATACCCCACTAAAAACAACCAAATATCAAACCATGGAAAATCAACAGAACTTTCCCGAAAATCCGAATACGGGTAATTTCCAAATTTCCTTCGGAAACTCCGAGAATTAGCCTACGAATAGGAAAACCCAGAGAAATAATCATTCTCCAGAGTTCCTTTCGAAAAGGTTCTCAGACACCCGATTCTCCGAAAATTCCGAAAAAAACAGAAATTGCAACGTAGAATTTACGTTGTCGAAAAACCGAAATCCTGCTGGATTCGGGGACCAGAAAATTCATCACCGACTAAAAGAAAAGTGGAGTTCCAGAATTATACCCAAACCGAAGTCGAACGGAAAACCCGAATCGGGTCTCGGAACCAAACGACACCCCTGGACACGGTGAGCGGGGCCGACGGACGAAGGCCACGCGGCGGGTGCCGGCGGTGAACAGCGCGGTGACGGGCGGCTGGCCCGGGGCGCCGGGGTACAGCGGGAACGGCGCGGGGTCGGCGCGGATGAACACGGGGACGGGGCCTCGGGAGGTGCTCGGCCCAGAGGGGTCGACCGGGGCGGATGGGGTGCGCCGGATCGGATCTGGTTCGCCGGGCTCGGGCGGAGGGGCGAAGCCGGCCTGAGTGGCTGCGGGCGGTAGCTCTGGGGCGGGTCTCCGATCGCCGGAGGGGCTCGGCCTCGGGTCGGCCGGGACAGCTAGGGCACGGTTTGGAGGTTTGGGGAAAGAGGGAAATGGTGAGAGGGGATGATGATGAAGGAGATGAGAAGTATGGGGTTGGCTATATATAGAAACTCTAGGTTGGGGGTTACCAACCTTGAGAAGGGGAAAGGCCTCCATGACCATAAATTTCGGCGATGAAGCACCAGGAGTCGGCCAATGAAGGAAGAGGAAGAAGAAGAACTTCTTCATTTTTTTTTTTACAGCAAGAAACAATGAATGAACCGAATAAATGGCTAAGGAGCTAAATGAATGAATGGACTAATGAAAGTCAACATTCATTCCATTCCATACAAAGTGAACAAAGGAATGAGCTCACTAATAATTTGTTACAGCAAGCTTATGAATAGCTTTTAAATTAAAAGCTTAAGGATTTAATAGGAAATGGGTAAAAAGACTATGGGCCCAAGAGAATAGGCTTGGGTTAAGTAAAAAGAAATGGACTAAGGCTTATGGGTATGGGCCCAATATCAATGGGCTGGTTTAATTAATGGGTTTGAACAAATGGCTTAAAAATGAATCACATAATTACAACTAATATATTAAAACCCTAAAAATAATATAAAATGATTTTCGTCTCAAATTGGGTTCGAACCTGGTTCGGTCTGGGCTATCAACTCATAAATCCATGTTGTTAATTTTCGAAATTATTTTAACACTCAGAAAAATATAATAATAATAATAATAATAATAATATAATACTAAAATACTAATAATAATTATTTACAAAAATATGGGTTTCACAATCTACTGGTCAAGATCAACATTCGAAATTCCAGGATTAAATATTAATCTTTCTAAAAATATACAATTTTCCTAAATTAGCATTTAATAATGATTTATAATAATAATTTCACTGATCTGACATTAATAATGATAAAATAAAATAATATTATTAATAATAGCAATAATTAAACTAATTTGTAAACAAAATATCGAGAATCTGAATTTGCGGGTTTCACAACCTTCCCTCCTTAGAAAATTTCGTCCTCGAAATTTAAGCTTTTAATCTCTGCTAGTAAATTCTAAAATTTAATGAGTCACATTACTAAAATTTTAGTTCAATCACATATCGTATCAAACCCAACCAATTTTATATTTCTTATTTCAAAGCTCATACTCAAAATTTGAATTTGAACAATAATCCACAGATCCTATTCTTCATCATTTTTTTTTTAACTCAAATAATAAATAATAACTATTTATGCCAAATCTCAATATCACCAATATTCTCAACTCCTCGAAATTTGGTTTTCCGCAAAATTTCAAATTTTGAATCAAATCCAATCCTTAAATGTTAAATTTAAATTCAATGCTCCAAACAAACTTTAATTTTCAATCTTCAAATACAACCTTTAAATTTATATCTTGTAATATAATGATAATCTTCTTAAAAATCAAATTCAATCATACTACATCCCTCAAAACTTGTGATTTTTACAATATCGTCAATGTGCCATATCCATTCTTCAACTCTTTTATTTAAATAAATTCTATCCTTAAATTTTAATCCTACAAAGCTTCCACTTTCCACCTTAGAAAATATCAAATTAAAATTTTACCCATCAATTCCAATTCCAGTAAGAAATCAAATCATAAGATCAAAATCTATATTGCTAATCCACAATTTTGTTTTTTATACTAATGTTAATTCGATGAATAAGTTTTTTTTTTTTTTTTTTTTCCTCATTCAATAAAATAATTTTCTCAAAAGTCAAATTTCAATCTTGGTCACGTAATGCTTGTCTCCAAAAATTTATAGAACTTCCACAGATTTGTTTTCTTCTTTAACCTAAGTTCATCCATCTCTATTTCAAGATCCAAATTCAAACATCAAAAGATTCAAACACAAACTTTTCAAAGATTTAAAATTTAATCATGGCTACTCTCCTTTAATAAAGCGCAAGATGATCCTCTCAATATAATTATCCTGCCGCGAGGATCTATAAAATAGTTTTTAAAAAAAAATACCATAAGTTTTAAATAATTCGTCAAACGAATATATATAAAAACAAACTTACTGTCATTTCACAAATCAAATTCTTACATAAAATAAATGAGGAAATTTTGTAAATCAAAAATCATACTTCAAAAACTTTGATAACCTTTAAATGGGATCCTTAAATCAAAATTTACTTTCAAAACTGAAATCATAATGTTTCATATACATCTCATATCTAGAGACAACAAATTTAAAACTCGAAGCCACATCACCAAAAATTTATTTAAATCCTCTAATCTTTCAATTTCTACTCGACATGATATTCTTCCCTCAACTGGTAGATTTTATATTCAATCAATTACATCTTCGAAAATATTTAATCAAAACTCCTTGTGGCTTATCATTACAAAAATTGTTTTCCTTAAAATCAAAAGTGTCAACTCTTCAAAGTCAATATAAAATTTAATGATATTATTACTCTAATAAGATCTTTTCCTTCATTAATTTTCCACTAAACTCAATGTTCATATTATCGGGTGCAATCTTCTCAAATTTTTTTTTTTTTTTTTTTTTTTTGGCACTCTTCTATTCATACAATTCGTCATCCTCAATTATTTACATTTTAAATCCAATATTTCGATTATCCTTTATAGTTAATTCACCATGCACCTTCCTAGAGTGCATTCTCTATGCCTAGCATTGACAACCTTTAATTTTTCAATGTCAAACTATTCACAAACTTTCTTCGATACTAATCACCATTGTATATTTTAACTCATATATATCCTATATATCATGCACTCTAAAAATCCAAGCTATAAAATGTTCTAGGTTTACTTCATAAGACAAAATCAGATTCGAGGCATGATTGCTAAATATCAAAATAAAATTCTAAACATGTTTAGAATCTTCTAGATAGAGTTTAGAATATTTTGTTGTGATCAAAATCATGAGTAACATCGAGGTATAATTTTAAATAATCAAAACGAGTTTAAAGTTCTAAACAGAATAGAAAATGTAGATGACTATTCTTCTGAGATTAAGGGATTTATCAAAATATGTGTTTGAGATTCAAGAGACTGGGCTAAAAATCAAGAGAAGTATCTGTTCTCCGATTTCGAAGATGAAACGATCAACCTTGATTTGAGTCAAACACTAGATAAGATAGAAGCATCACCGCTTCAGATTAAGTAAGAAAAACCAATGATATTCCCGACAAATCACTCAGGGAATACAAAATTTATTTTGAGAAGAAATAATTTCAGAACTAAGGAAAGTTGAAAATTTGAGAGAAGGTAAGTCTCATTGATTCAAGGAAATCAAATTAGAATTGTCTAGTAACGCCAAGAAATTAAATAGCTTTGGGACAGCTAAAAAAATCCCCTTGACTTAAGAAAATTTAACAATAGAAAGAATTCTGACCGTTCCTGCTTCATGATTATAGAAGCTTTCTAGGCCTTGATTTGATCAAAATTTCATAGATAGAGTAGGGTTTTTAAAATGAATGGAGGAAATTAACAGATGAGAATATTCTCGATTTTTGGGAAAACATAGGAGATAGTATTGAAATTGAAAATAACTCCTTTAGGAGAATCATGAACTGAACTAATTCTTCTGGTAATAATTGACCTTGAGGTTTAAATGATCCCAGAAGAACTTTGATTCAGGATTGATTTCGAGAAAGTTAGTCAATTAGAAAGGAGATCAAGGCAAAAGGTTGGATAAGGGTTGTAGATATATTGAGTAGAAAAGAGTTTAATAGGGTTGTAAGAGAATATTGAAACTCTTCATAACAAATGAATCAAAATTCCAATAGAGGTAGAGAAGTAAAATCTGATCAACCAATGAAAAAGTTAAAATTAGGTTTGATAAAGAAGAAGAAGATTGAAAAATTCAATCTTATTCCAAAAAGAATATGAATCCTAAAGTATACTAGAACCTGAAAATTATGGTAGGAGAATAATTTCAAAAGTCATGGGACACTCAAAGGTACAATCAGCTTAATCTAGATAAGGTTTAGGTACAAATACAAACAAGGTATCCTACGAAACTATAAGCAGTCAAAAATAGATATTTAATTAAATAATTTTTCGGCCCTATAATGTAACATGGTGTATATCATCTAAGTGTTCTAGTTGTTTCTAAAGTCTGTTTTCCTAAAGTCTCAACTATCCCTAGGTCAAGTTTCAGAACTGCGCGATGGTCTAGACTAAGTTGACTAGACCAATTTACAGATCTGACCTGCATGGGCCACCACTAAAAACATGTCACGACCCGGTCCCAATTACTTGGGTCGAATCGGATCATGCCCAGCCTGCACCGTTGTTGAGACGGCGGCAGTAAGCTGTATTCAGTAGTGAAACACATGCAGATAAAAATTTCTAACGAATATAAATCTTTTATTCAATTTAAAATTTTGAAATACAACAACCATTAATACAGCAATTACACTTGATACATTGGTTAATAAATTACTATCCAGCTCTACTGTTCTTGGGTTCCAGGTTCTGCGAGAACAGGCATCAGATCTTCGACGACACAATCACCTAAAATGTTGGTCTCCAGTCAGGAGGGAGCAAAGTACAATTCATGCAAATTTTAACAATTAAAATGACAATTTATAACATGCATTTTTAAACAGTTTGAAAATGAACAATTTTGAAATAGTACAGTACAGTGATATGAATAGGTAAAGAATATGACCGGTTTGGGTACATTTGTATCCTAGCGATACGGTATGGCTTATCCCCGTGTGGAGAGGGGTAAGCTAACACATTCATTATCCTAAGTTTGGATTTGGTCATATCCAGTACACTATTCCCCCAGTCCCCAACAATACGATCAATGCTCCCGAAGGAGTTCGTGTATAATTGTGGTTTAAACTTGCAATGAAACAATTGTGAAAATAATTGTAAAATCTACATAAAATGTACTTGCCTTTAATTATATGACTGGAATGAAGGTTGACTTCCGGGGTTGATGTTCAGACTTGTCCTCGAAATCCTACAATCGAGAAGTCTGTCTTAGAACCAATATTGAACCATATCTAGGTGTGCTAGTTGCAATCTCTAGAATTTTGTCCTAGTCGATTTTAATCTTTTCTTACATTATCACAACAAACGCAATTACTAGCGAGTTGTATTTAAAATTACGAAGAAAACTCACTTTACATTTTAATCTCGGGAAAAACTTTGTATAAATCAGTTTATTGGCAAAATTTGGTAGTTTCATATTTATACGTATAAAAAACTAGGACTTTTCTTTAAGTGAGAAATACGTGAATTTCTTATAATTTAAAAAATTCTAACATGATAAAACATTTATTATTTTTCTTTTTATAAAATAATAATTAATTAACATATTTCGTTTTCGCATCAAATCAACAATAAAAACAAAATAAAGAAAAACTAACTATTACAATTCCCACCAGAATAAATAAATGGGCTTATGCCCTTACAGACCTTTTACATAAATTGAAATAAGAGAAAAGGTTAGTTAACTCTAAATAATATCCTGCAATTTAATTACTAAAACAAAATTAATAAATTAAATTAGAATAAATATTACTAAGAGTCTCAGACTTGGTCCAATCGTCACAAAATTAGCTAATGCCTCAACGTCCGGACGAAACCGGTTTCGTTTGCATTTAGCCGGGGCCCAGTGACCGTTAAGGTCGTCGCCCAAAATATTATAAAAATAATATTTAATTCAAAAATCATTTTGAAAACCATTTAATAAATTTCCCGAAAATTTCGGCAGCATTCCCTCTGTTTTCGGAATAACCCAAAAACTGGGAACGCGTCCGATACCTGCAAAATAATTCTCAAAACTCCCACTTTAATATATTTTCCTCAAAATATATTTTCCAATCAACCAGCACTACTAACTCATAGTCCAGGAGTGACAACCAAAGGAAATTTCCAACATAAACAATGTTTAAAAAAAAACCCAATTCCGCAACTAAACACAACAGAACACATACCCCACTAAAAACAACCAAATATCAAACCATGGAAAATCAACAGAACTTTCCCGAAAATCCGAATACGGGTAATTTCCAAATTTCCTTTGGAAACTCCGAGAATTAGCCTACGAATAGGAAAACCCAGAGAAATAATCATTCTCCAGAGTTCCTTTCGAAAAGGTTCTCAGACACCCGATTCTCCGAAAATTCCGAAAAAAACAGAAATTGCAACGTAGAATTTACGTTGTCGAAAAACCGAAATCCTGCTGGATTCGGGGACCAGAAAATTCATCACCGACTAAAAGAAAGTGGAGTTCCAGAATTATACCCAAACCGAAGTCGAACGGAAAACCCGAATCGGGTCTCGGAACCAAACGACACCCCTGGACACGGTGAGCGGGGCCGACGGACGAAGGCCACGCGGCGGGTGCCGGCGGTGAACAGCGGCGGTGACGGGCGGCTGGCCCGGGCGCCGGGGTACAGCGGGAACGCGCGGGGTCGGCGCGGATGAACACGGGGACGGGCCTCGGGAGGTGCTCGGCCCAGAGGGTCGACCGGGGCGGATGGGGTGCGCCGGATCGGATCTGGTTCGCCGGGCTCGGGCAGGGGCGAAGCCGGCCTGAGTGGCTGCGGGCGGTAGCTCTGGGGCGGTCTCCGATCGCCGGAGGGGCTCGGCCTCGGGTCGGCCGGGACAGCTAGGGCACGGTTTGGAGGTTTGGGGAAAGAGGGAAATGGTGAGAGGGGATGATGAAGGAGATGAGAAGTATGGGGTTGGCTATATATAGAAACTCTAGGTTGGGGGTTACCAACCTTGAGAAGGGAAAGGCCTCCATGACCATAAATTTCGGCGATGAAGCACCAGGAGTCGGCCATGAAGGAAGAGGAAGAAGAAGAACTTCTTCAGTTTTTTTTTTACAGCAAGAAACAATGAATGAACCGAATAAATGGCTAAGGAGCTAAATGAATGAATGGACTAATGAAAGTCAACATTCATTCCATTCCATACAAAGTGAACAAAGGAATGAGCTCACTAATAATTTGTTACAGCAAGCTTATAATAGCTTTTAAATTAAAAGCTTAAGGATTTAATAGGAAATGGGTAAAAAGACTATGGGCCCAAGAGAATAGGCTTGGTAAAAAAAGAAATGACTAAGGCTTATGGGTATGGGCCCAATATCAATGGGCTGGTTTAATTAATGGGTTTGAACAAATGGCTTAAAATGAATCACATAATTACAACTAATATATTAAAACCCTAAAAATAATATAAAATGATTTTCGTCTCAATTGGGTTCGAACCTGGTTCGGTCTGGGCTATCAACTCATAAATCCATGTTGTTAATTTTCGAAATTATTTTAACACTCAGAAATATATAATAATAATAATAATATAATAATAATAGTAATACTAAAATACTAATAATAATTATTTACAAAAATAGGGTTTCACAATCTACTGGTCAAGATCAACATTCGAAATTCCAGGATTAAATATTAATCTTTCTAAAAATATACAATTTTCCTAAATTAGCATTTAATAATGATTTATAATAATTTCACTGATCTGACATTAATAATGATAAAATAAAAATATTATTAATAATAGCAATAATTAAACTAATTTGTAAACAAAATATCGAGAATCTGAATTTGCGGGTTTCACACTTGCGTACGCTGGCTTGGATAGAGAGGAGTCGTATGGAGTCCATACGCTAGCTTGACCTGAGCGTACGCTGGCTTGAGCGTAGCTTGACCTGAGCGTACGCTGACATGAGCGTAGGCTGACATGAGAGTAGCCTGCTTACCCTGGATCTTCTATAGCCCTGTATATTAATATCTTATTAGATGTTTAACGTCCATTTTATATCCTTACGCCTTTTTGCATAAACTTGATATAACCATGATATGTTGATATTTCTGTTAAATATAGATTGTTACGTGGGATGTACCATGTGTCATGAATTGAGCTATATACCCCGATTGACTGGAATTAAACCCTGAGAGTCGTAGACTCGACTCCACTGAATACTATTTGACTTTCATGCCTTGTCACCATTGATGATAATGGTTATCTTGAATAAAATTGATCATACGTTCCTAGTTGGAACTAAGAGACTGGCTAGTCGTCTTATTGAATGAAATGAATGAGACACGTTCATGTAATGAACTATTGTACTCGATTAGCCAATCCCGAATATTGGCATACAGGCACATGCAGGCTTCAAATTATTTATTTATTTAGTTATTTATCTATATTACAAAACAGCATGTGTACTTTATGGTCAAGGCATGATTACTCCGTGGTCAGATTTGATTGTTGCATCACGCTATGTAAAACCTACAACCTAGCCGCACGGGTATCGTTGTAGAGTTGCGCATATCGTACCCCGTACGAAAGTACTCATTTGAATGACCATGATCCACGGCATGGAACTTCACTCAACGTAGAGACTATTAAGTTAAATAATAATGATGGCATAGAGAGAATGGATTCCCAAGTTCTTACATGGCAGCCCCCTTGGAACTATTAAGTGTCCGACGGGCCGGCTGGTTCCCACAGATACTGTAAATCTGTCACACGGGCAGGGAACAGTATCTGCTTATATTATTATACATGCTATATTAACGGCGGGCATCCCGTTGGGACTCGTCTAACTACATGATTGGCGCAATTGATGTCACGACCCGCACCCTAGAATAAGGGCACGTGACGTGGATACGTCCAGCCTACGCCGCAGTGTCGGCGGTAGAACGCTGTCCTAGGTCATAACATCTAACAGATAAGGGTAATATACAGTTATACTCCCCGAACAGGAGTGACATAACACAATATAACTCAACCACATCTAGGATAGAACATGAATGAGATAGAAAGATAAAAATAGATAACATCCAGGAATGTAACATCACAGAGATACAATCCAGAATTCTAAGTGTCTAAAATAAATACATCTCAGAATATCCTGAATCTAAATACAGTAATCCCAAAATAGTAAGACAATCCTAAACTAATGAAAGTAACACCAACTGCTAGCAGGTCCAAGTCACTAGTAATGTCTAATGCTGCACCAAGAGGGATAGACACCAGAGCCTCATCATTCACTGTAAAATTTTCAACAGGTCCAGTCAGGACGGGAACGAGCACATATCTCTCAAAACAGTTCATAGCAGGTTAGGAGTATAAATCATGCAATAGAGTAAAATAAGGAAGTGCTGAAAAGGAAGTACGAGTAAACAGGAGATATTTTGTAACTGAAAGTAAATACATGATAGTAGAGACTGTAAGTGGCTACGTGATTTAGAGCGTAATGGTTATGTAAACGGCTTGGGGGCACATGAATACAAATAAGGAGGCACATTTATACAGCTACTTGGGATAGTGTTCACATAACCAATTCTACTCACCCCGCCCCAACCAGTACACAAGGATCCGTTCAAGTTACGTTATAAGCACATGAATACAACTAATACGTGAACTCATGTAATGAGTAGTACATGAGGCACGTGAAAGCACATGAGAACATGTAAAAATGAACTAGTACGAGTACAAGGAGTACCTGATGCACATGATAAAGTACATGAACATGAAATACCCGATGTACCCGTAGAGGGATAACATCTCAGGAAGGGATCCATATAGTACTAATCCGTGAAGATACGTGTCATCATGTAGAGTAATCTAGAGCAAGAATATAATCCAGGTAAGTATGAAAAGATCAGAGAATGTACTCGCCTGCTATCTGAGTGTCCAAGAGAAATGTACTGTCCGAGGAATGGTGTCTGGCTCCTATTAGAACAGCACAAGTCACAACGAGTCCAGAATAGTAATAACATGTACTACAATGCGTTCTACATGAATCTAGGTCAATTTAGACCAAAGTCAACTTTTGGTCAACTCTGGTCAACCCTAGAAGTCAAACTAGGTCAACCAAGTCAAACCTAGGTCAATCTAGTCTATACTAGGCTAACTAGTCATATCTAGGTTTTCTAGGCAATAACATGCCTAACCCAACCTATAACATAAATCTACACAAGATATTATCTATGTCTAACAATACACATATTGACTAGGCTACAATGTACTTGAAATACCTAACCTATAGCCACTATACAATATCACTCATCCACTATACATATATATATATCTATATATATATATATATATAGCACACACCATTATCTATTGGAACTTATATATATCACAATTCACATAATATATATATATATATACATAGGAAAAGAGAGAGAGGCACTCTAGTACAAGGCATATGTGTTGTGTGTGTGAATTAGAGTGTTAGGCCTGTGTGTAGGCTAAAGGAAAAATCACATCTTGATGTGATACACAATATAACTTAGAATTTCCTATAGGCTATGAGTACCATACTACCATATATGACAATACTTATAATATACACTTATGGAGAGGGGCACATGATATTCAATGTGTGTGAGTGGAGGATACTAGTGATGTGAAACATGTGAGTGTGAGGTTGTTCATGTGTGTATGTGTGGTGAGGCATGAAGGTGTTAGGCTTGAGTGTCAAGTGAAAGTGTATTTGTGAAAACAATGAAAAATCAGTGATGTTGAGTGTGTGGCAAAACAGTGAGAAGGGAAGGCAATTAGAAGACATAACTCAAACTCAGATTTTGCTTGATCATAATAATTCTCAGATTTATACCTTAACATTGAAACACAACAGTCAAAGGAAAAAAAAAATGGAAGCAATCAATTCAGTAATGAACTACCTCATTCTCTGTTTTTAAAACACCATACCAACTTACATAATTCAGATTCCTGAACACCCTTCCCCATATCATAACAGTAAATAGATAACTTAGTGATTTACACTATAAACAAAGGAAGCTCATTTCAGTCAACACAGTAATTCCCAGGAAACTGAACTTCAACTCAGTTTTGCATTGAACATACATCAATCTCAGTCCTAAAATATTAACTTCAGATTTCAGTTTGAATACATTCATAGGTTTTACAAAGCATGAACTCAGATATTTAACTTCATTCTCAGTTTTAGGAAAAAAAACTAACAGTTATTAAGAAGAACATTGGACCAATAATGTAAACTCATGAATCACACTAACCAATTAACATGTCCAGGTTGCAATACATTAAGGGAACTCATTTTACAGTTTTGCAAGAGCACAAAAAATTAGTTAAACTATTCTCTATACCACAGTTTCAGTCCCCAATTGAAACTCAGAATTTAGCCTTAAATCTCAACAAATTCGACCCAAATTCCTCATACGATTAGATATCAAGTAGGTACACATATTAGGCTTTTAATAACATGTAACTAACAGTGAAAAATGGATTAAAATGATGACAAATTTCAAATTATGAAAACTGGACAGAAAAGGAGAACAGTGCACTGATACACAGTTTTAGGAATAGGGGAATTGAGTTTTAATCATCTAATTCAATTTAAAATGATGAATTTAAGGTTGGTAACAATTAAACACAATGTACACATGCTACATGATGTGTTTGTGTCCACAGAAGTGGACACAAACGTGTCCAACAATTAAATTCCAAAAACAGTAACTGTGCAACACAGGAAAACAAATCGTCGTGCACGTGTTCGTGTCGATCGTGTGCACGACACACAGACACGACCCACGAGAATTGGTCCACGTGTTCACCTAGACTAGGGCTATCGACTGGACACCCTGAATCGTGTCCAAGTCGCGTGTACACGACAACACTCGCGTGTCAGCGCTCATTTTCAGGGGAAAACCGCACAGGCAAAGGCCCATGCACGAGCTCGTGCGTGTCCGACACACCACGTGGGCCCGTGCAACTTGACACATGGGGTGACAGACGTTGCCCCATGATGTGTGTCAAGTTTCACGTGTCGAGGACGCGTGTCCGTGTCGGAATAAGGCTCGAGCAGCAGGGCATCACAGCCCCCCGCGCGCGCGTGTGCACGACCGTGTGTACACGTATCCGTGCAGCCTAGACACGACACTAAGACACCACGAAAACTATAGAAATGCATAAGCGAGACCAAATACCAATTTCCTATTCAAACTAAACCCCAAAATTCACACGAAATGCCCATTGGGGCATTTCATCAAACACCTAGCACAGCCCACTGATACGTGTCCTGTTTGGACACGAAAGGACACAAAAAATTGGGGATTCCTATTCCTATAGTTAGGCTAGGTATAGGGCTTCCTAATGATGCAAAAATTTTAGAAATCTATGGTGAGGAAATGGATTTACCTAAAAGTATCACAAGCTTCACAAAGCTTCACAAAGAGGGGCTCCTCTTGATGGTCAAACACCTCAAAAGCTTTCCAAATCTGAGAACAATGATTTCCAACAGAAAATAGATGGAAATTAGAACCCAATGAAATTTGTTTGGGTTAAAAAGGAATTAAAATGGATTTACTAGGATTTTTAGAAGATGGAGAAATACCTTTTCTAAAACTTGATGAAATTTCCTAATAGAGGCTAGCCCTAACTTTGGGAGGGGGTTAAATAGGATGGGGAGGATCATTTGTCCAGCCATGGGCTGATTAGATTAGGGTTAGTACTTGGTGGGCCTATGGGCTTTAATGTCTTAAGTCATTAATCATGACTTATGAAGTCATAAGCCAATTTAGCCTAATCAACTCCAAATCTCTCCTAACAAGTTCTAATGACTTAAACCTCACTAAATTAGGTCAAACCAAGTTTACTTAACCTAACCAAGTGGCCATAATCTAGGTTAGTCACTAGGTTAGTCTTCTAGTCAACACTAGTCAAAGTCAACTATAGGGCCAAAATCAATTCTACTAAAAATCACTAAAAATCACCAAAAATTATTTAATTATAATAATATAATTAATACTAATAATCACTAAAAAATGGTTAGCTGGGACTATCTATGACTAATCTAGGTTGGGTCCAAACCAAATTAGGCTAATCACATACATGGCAATCAATTAAATAATATTTTAATCACACCATTCTTAATAATACAATAAAAATCCAAATAATATTTATTAATTCAATTAAATACAAAATTTAAAATTACCCTCATTTGGAAAACTGGGTGTTACAATCCTACCCACCTTAGAAAAATTTGTCCTCGAAATTAAAATGTTCCTACCCCTTCCAGGTCAAGCCAAACAATCAAGGTCAAAAGAGGACTTATCTAAATCATGCTATTGGAAGGATATCATATAGGATTTGGTAAGTGGTATGAGTCTGAGGTCTTATCTAGGCATTCTAGTCATATTAGATCAAGCAATCATAAGGTATCAAACATACAACAAAATGGTAGGGTGCATCAATTTCAAAGACTGGCTAAGATATAGGTCAATGACTCACCTCCAACTAGGTCTGGTGGCTGGAACTCCCTCCGAAGGCGGAGTCCAGCTGGGATAAGTGCAGCAGGACAGTCTCGCAGCCTGTGTGCAGCTGACCCACATAACAGGCACACCCCTCTCTCTTTCCTACAATGTCCCACACATGTCCAGGCTTCTTACAGAAGTGCAGGTTGGCACTCTCTCAGCTGGCCTCTGCTGAACAGGAGTCTGGACTGGGTAGGCTGGTCTAGGCTGATAGTCTGGGTACTCACGGGGCTCTGGGTATACACTGCTCCTCGGCCTCTTAGAACTAGGCTCCCTCCTGAATGTACCAAATCCCACAGCAGTTGGATTCCACGGCCTGCTCCTTCAGGATCTCAGCCTGAACTCTCTGTGTCTCCAACACATCCCGGAGAAGTCTGGATATCTGAGCTCCGTCAGAAACAAACCTGCCGAGGGTATGGTACGGGGTACTGCTCCTGGAGGCAGAGGAGGAGATGGGAAGAACTCTTGGTCTCAGATGAGACTGCCACTCTCTCTGAGTAACAGGTGGTGGAAAACTCTCTGGTAAGGATGCTGACACCTCCTCGATGGCGGAAGGTGCCACTACCCTTGGGTCAGCCTGAGGGGTCACTACCTCCTGAGCAATAGGAGATGGAAGCACACTGTCAGTAGCTGCAGCTGCTCTCAGGCGACAGGCTCGGGTCATGGGTGCCATACTGGAAAGGACAAAACACAACAATCATTAAGGCTGTACAGCAGTCTACCATCCTATCTGTAAAACTGGTATTTATCAAGAAAATAAAATAAGACAACTACCAATCATCTATAAAGGGTACTATTTAAGAAAAATCAAAACTAAAAGTTTAAGGAACGAAAGTCAATAGCATTGAATTCAATCACAATCTAATATATATAGAAGAGAGAGTGTTAGAGGAAAGCTAACATTATGTAAAGGTCATGTGGTTTGTGGCATATACATGAAGGTGTTATAGGAGGATTTGGGTCTCAACTATAGCTATCAAGTTACACTATTCATGGCATATTAGTTAGGCAATCTACAAGGCACAAGCTATTACTCCTAACATGTATGGCTAACCGTATAATATCAGCATATCTATATGTATAGAGAGGTAAGATTTAATTATGCATCTACATACATTATAACATGTTTACAGAACTATATATATATATATAATATATATTATATATATATATTATATATATATAGCTATATGAACATAACATAGAGATGAAAGGTTAGGTTTTCATGGCAGTTGTAAACACTAGTGTAGAGGGTCAAGTGTACATGGGTTAAACTTGAAACAAAGTGTTCGATCCTTCAGTTTAGCTCAACATTGCATATTAGATCTGAAATTGTACTACGCATTTGAAAGCAATAAAAAAATGTTATCATGTATTCAGTTTTTAAAATTTTGGAGAAGTTCTATCATAAAAATCAACTCAATGTGTACCCCAACCACAACTTAACATCAAGGGTTATGAAACCTAACATTATATACCTACTCACAGCAATGTATACGGCTCAAAACATTACAATTTAAAACTGCAATTTGAACTAAACTCTTAGAATCCAAGGTTAAGGGTTTACTATGTACGCAGTCTCAGATTTGACAATTCAACACAAAACTCAACCAATTTTTTTTGAAATAAAGCCCTGTATATAACATACATGTGTAGTGATGTAAGCAAGACTAATAACATGAAATTTAAATTTTAAACGAATTTAATATGGAGAAACAAGAACTAGTCACTGATACTGCACTATATTAGGATACTAGGATTTTGAGAACTTAACATTAATCATATTAACATGCATTTAGATAGGTTGGTAAACAAGTGTAGTATGCATACGTGTCAGGCAAGTATCTGTGTCCACTATATATATATAGGGTAAGACAAGAAATAACGGCAAGAGAAAATAATAATAAATCTGTTCTGCCTATCTGATAAAAAAAGAACCATTTGAAACCAGAGCTATAATATCAATCCAAGTTAAGGTCTAGCAAAAACATCGATTCATTGCATTAGGAAGAAATTATAGCAAGAAGTTACACAATCTTATAATAATAGCTAAGCTACTCCTACTCCTAAGTTATTTATGATGTGGTACAATTTATACAACAGAATGGTACGATAGAGATGATATGTTTAAAACCTTCTCAAGATACAATCTGATAATCATATGCGTCTGTCCAAAATCATGTTACTCAGAGTCCTCGCCATGCCAGTAAGCAAGGCTGCGAATAACGATAGATTCCATAACTAGGGTATGCACCTCTACAATCATGTCGTCTGAAATTCGCTATGCCGACTAGTATAGCTGCGAAAATTCCAAATCTCATAACCAAGATACGTACATCCGAAGCCAGGTCTCCATGTTTCCGCCACGCCAGCTAATATGGCTGCGATAAACTACAGGTTCCATAATCATGTAGATGTTTTACCATCCCTGTATTCCCGTCAATATATGTTATCAGAAAGTATCGTAACTCAGGCTATAAAATTCATCTCGATAGGAAAATCAAAATCAACAACGATTCATCAAAATCAAATTCAATAATCAAGGAGTGAGAGCGAACAACAAGGGGAAGGATTTCAAATTGAAGTTTAAATAAGATTCTCAAGGGTCGTCCCAGGAATCTTTCAAGGAATCCTAACTGTGATTGAGTACCCTTAAAATATATCATAATCCTACTGCAGGCTGTAGTGATACTCTAGATCGAATACCACTACATAATCTCGACCTGCATGGGCCACCACTAAAAACGTGTCACGACCCGCACCCTAGAATAAGGGCACGTGACGTGGGTACGTCCAGCCTACGCCGCAGTGTCGGCGGTAGAACGCTGTCCTAGGTCATAACATCTAACAGATAAGGGTAATATACAGTTATACTCCCCGAACGGGTGACATAACACTATAACTCAACCACATCTAGGATAGAACAGGAATGAGATAGAAAGATAAAATAGATAACATCCAGGAATGTAACATCACAGAGATACAATCCAGAATTCTAAGTGTCTAAAATAAATACATCTCAGAATATCCCTGAATCTAAATACAGTAATCCCAAAATAGTAAGACAATCCTAAACTAATGAAAGTAACACCAACTGCTAGCAGGTCCAAGTCACTAGTAATGTCTAATGCTGCACCAAGAGGGATAGACACCAGAGCCTCACATTCACTGTAAAATTTTCAACAGGTCCAGTCAGGACGGGAACGAGCACATATCTCTCAAAACAGTACATAGCAGGTTAGGAGTATAAATCATGCAATAGAGTAAAATACAGGAAGTGCTGAAAAAGAAGTACGAGTAAACAGGAGATATTTTAACTGAAAGTAAATACATGATAGTAGAGACTGGAAGTGGCTACGTGATCTAGAGCGTAATGGTTATATAAACGGCTTGGGGGCACATGAATACAAATAAGGAGGCACATTTATACAGCTACTTGGATAGTGTTCACATAACCAATTCTACTCACCCTCACACCGAACCAGTACACAAGGATCCGTTCAAGTTACGTTATAAGCACATGAATACAACTAAGATACGTGAACTCATGTAATGAGTAGTACATGAGGCACGTGAAAGCACATGAGAACATGTAAAAATATGAACTAGTACGAGTACAAGGAGTACCTGATGCACATGATAAAGTACATGAACATGAAATACCCGATGCACCCGTAGAGGGATAACATCTCAGGAAGGGATCCATATAGTACTAATCCGTGAAGATACGTGTCAGCATCATGTAGAGTAATCTAGAGCAAGAATATAATCCAGGTAAGTATGAAAAGATCAGAGAATGTACTCGCCTGCTATCTGAGTGTCCAAGAGAAATGTACTGTCCGAGGATGGTGTCTGGCTCCTATTAGAACAGCACAAGTCACAACGAGTCCAGAATAGTAATAACATGTACTACAATGCGTTCTACATGAATCTAGGTCAATTTAGACCAAAGTCAACTCTTGGTCAACTCTGGTCAACCCTAGAAGTCAAACTAGGTCAACCAAGTCAAACCTAGGTCAATCTAGTCTATACTAGGCTAACTAGTCATATCTAGGTTTTCTAGGCAATAACATGCCTAACCCAACCTATAACATAAATCTACACAAGATATTATCTATGTCTAACAATACACATATTGACTAGGCTACAATGTACTTGAAATACCTAAC
Organism: Iris pallida; assembly: GCA_029216955.1. Classification (NCBI taxonomy): domain Eukaryota; kingdom Viridiplantae; phylum Streptophyta; class Magnoliopsida; order Asparagales; family Iridaceae; genus Iris; species Iris pallida. The sequence continues at coordinate 32,028 of JANAVB010002630.1, read as the reverse complement.
CTATAGCCACTATACAATATCACTCATCCACTATACATATATATATCTATATATATATATAGAGAGCACACACCATTATCTATTGGAACTTATATATCACAATTCACATAATATATATATACATAGGAAAAGAGAGAGAGAGGGCACTCTAGTACAAGGCATATGTGTTGTGTGTGTGAATTAGAGTGTTAGGCCTGTGTGTAGGCTAAAGGAAAAATCACATCTTGATGTGATACACAATATAACTTAGAATTTCCTATAGGCTATGAGTACCATACTACCATATATGACAATACTTATAATATACACTTATGGAGAGGGGCACATGATATTCAATGTGTGTGTGAGTGTGGAGGATACTAGTGATGTGAAACATGTGAGTGTGAGGTTGTTCATGTGTGTATGTATGTGGTGAGGCATGAAGGTGTTAGGCTTGAGTGTCAAGTGAAAGTGTATTTGTGAAAACAATGAAAAATCAGTGATGTTGAGTGTGTGTGGCAAAACAGTGAGAAGGGAAGGGCAATTAGAAGACATAACTCAAACTCAGATTTTGCTTGATCATAATAATTCTCAGATTTATACCTTAACATTGAAACACAACAGTCAAAGGGAAAAAAAAAACTGGAAGCAATCAATTCAGTAATGAACTACCTCATTCTCTGTTTTTAAAACACCATACCAACTTACATAATTCAGATTCCTGAACACCCTTCCCCATATCATAACAGTAAATAGATAACTTAGTGATTTACACTATTAAACAAAGGAAGCTCATTGCAGTCAACACAGTAATTCCCAGGAAACTGAACTTCAACTCAGTTTTGCATTGAACATACATCAATCTCAGTCCTAAAACATTAACTTCAGATTTCAGTTTGAATACATTCATAGGTTTTTCAAAGCATGAACTTAGATATTTAACTTCATTCTCAGTTTTAGGAAAAAAAAACTAACAGTTATTAAGAAGAACATTGGACCAATAATGTAAACTCATGAATCACACATAACCAATTAACATGTCCAGGTTGCAATACATTAAAGGAACTCATTTTACAGTTTTGCAAGAACACAAAAAATTAGTTAAACTATTCTCTATACCACAGTTTCAGTCCCCAATTGAGAACTCAGAATTTAGCCTTAAATCTCAACAAATTCAACCTAAATTCCTCATACGATTAGATATCAAGTAGGTACACATATTAGGCTTTTAATAACATGTAACTAACAGTGAAAAATGGATTAAAATGATGACAAATTTTAAATTATGAAAACTGGACAGAAAAGGAGAACAGTGCACTGATACACAGTTTTAGGAATAGGGGAATTGAGTTTTAATCATCTAATTCAATTTAAAATGATGAATTTAAGGTTGGTAACAATTAAACACAATGTACACATGCTACATGATGTGTTTGTGTCCACAGAAGTGGACACAAACGTGTCCAACAATTAAATTCCAAAAACAGTGAACTGTGCAACACAGGAAAACAAATCGTCGTGCACGTGTTCGTGTCGATCGTGTGCACGACACACAGCGACACGACCCACGAGAATTGGTCCACGTGTTCACCTAGACTAGGGCTATCGACTGGACACCCTGAATCGTGTCCAAGTCGCGTGTACACGACACAACACTCGCGTGTCAGCGCTCATTTTCAGGGGAAAACCGCACAGGCAAAGGCCCATGCACGAGCTCGTACGTGTCCGACACACCACGTGGGCCCGTGCAACTTGACACATGGGGTGACAGACGTTTCCTATGATGTGTGTCAAGTTTCACGTGTCGAGGACGCGTGTCCGTGTCGGAATAAGGCTCGAGCAGCAGGGCATCACAGCCTCCCCGCGCGCGTGTGCACGACCGTGTGTACACGTGTCCGTGCAGCCTAGACACGACACTAAGACACCACGAAAACTATAGAAATGCATAAGCGAGACCAAATACCAATTTCCTATTCAAACCAAACCCCAAAATTCACACGAAATGCCCATTGGGGCATTTCATCAAACACCTAGCACAGCCCACTGATACGTGTCCTGTTTGGATACGAAAGGACACGAAAAAATTGGGGATTCCTATTCCTATAGTTAGGCTAGGTATAGGGCTTCCTAATGATGCAAAATTTTTAGAAATCTATGGTGAGGAAATGGATTTACCTAAAAGTATCACAAGCTTCACAAAGCTTCACAAAGAGGGGCTCCTCTTGATGGTCAAACACCTCAAAAGCTTTTCAAATCTGAGAATAATGATTTCCAACAAAAAAGATGGAAATTAGAACCCAATGAAATTTGTTTGGGTTAAAAAGGAATTAAAATGGATTTACTAGGATTTTTAGAAGATGAAGAAATACCTTTTCTAAAACTTGATGAAATTTCCTAATGGAGGCTAGCCCTAACTTTGGGAGGGGGTTAAATAGGATGGGGAGGATCATTTCTCCACCCATGGGCTGATTAGAATTAGGGTTAGTTACTTGGTGGGCCTATGGGCTTTAATGTCTTAAGTCATTAATCATGACTTATGAAGTCATAAGCCAATTTAGCCTAATCAACTCCAAATCTCTCCTAACAAGTTCTAATGACTTAAACCTCACTAAATTAGGTCAAACCAAGTTTACTTAACCTAACCAAGTGGCCATAATCTAGGTTAGTCACTAGGTTAGTCTTCTAGTCAACACTAGTCAAAGTCAACCATAGGGCCAAAATCAATTCTACTAAAAATCACTAAAAATCACCAAAATCATATTAATTATAATAAATATAATTAATACTAATAATCACTAAAAAAATGGTTAGCTGGGACTATCTATGACTAATCTAGGTTGGGTCCAAACCAAATTAGGCTAATCACTATACATGGCAATCAATTAAATAATATTTTAATCACACCATTCTTAATAATACAATAAAAATCCAAATAATATTTATTAATTCAATTAAATACAAAATTTTAAAATTACCCTCATTTGGAAAACTGGGTGTTACAATCGATTGATTATAGACTAGCCTTGCTTGCACATAGTAAGAACTGAGGAATCCCTATTGCATAAATTCCAGGATAACTTGGGACTCACAATAGCAAGCCGTAGTAGTTGATTGGCCATTCAAGATGATTTGTTTGTGTACTGTACCTACTCTGTTACTTAACTGGGATGATCAGAATGTCAGGACATGACGGGCCAACTTCTGTCCTTGTTTAGTTGGGAGGTTGGTTCGAAATATCGTGATGTTATGTGAATCCTAGTAGCAAGCAGAGATCTATTTATCATATTTCATATTACTGGTTTTAGTTCTCATGTCGTGCTTCCTTGTGGTACTTTCTATTAGAGGTCTAACCTCTCTGGTTTTGCATGGCCAGATTTAGAGCCGGTTCCCGAGGACTCAGCTTACTTCTACCTCCAAGATGGTCAAAACTAGAGGGATGATCGCAGAAGGACTCGAGTGGGTTTCTTACTTCTCTCGTTTGTTATCTACTTTATACTTTGCCGTTTGGCACAGACATGTTAGTCGGATCGTCTCGTACTTACTTTTACATAATTGTAACTAAAGTCAGGCTGCAGCTGATAACAATTGTGTATACTTTTGCTACATCAATCTGGCTATGTTTTGTAAAGCCAGATATCAAGAACATTTTGACAGAGCATTTGGGACGCCTTACTGCTTTATCTTACATGTTCTCTATTACTGTTTCTTGTTCGAATGATTGAGACAATAGATGTGAAGTGACCATAGTAAGACTTTCATGTAGTATGCACCCCCTTGTCTTTTAGACAGCATTGATCGTATTATACGGTATTCATCTACCCGTAATACGTAGCTGGCTGAGTCATTCCCCGCTCTCCAGTATTCTGGTTCTGGGGCATGACATAAGACGTTGGGATTGTGTTTATTGTGTGGAGCACCGGACCATAGGGTGGGGTCCTGCCCATTCAGAGTTGATTTAGCATCGATAGTATCTAGTCCTTCTGTTAGGGGACCCGCACCAGCACCAGCACCAGCTCCAGTTCACCAGCAACAGCAGTTCCCGTTCCCGAGGCCATTGCCGGCTCAGGCCCAGACTTTCCAGCAACAGAATCCGCGGCAGTTTGTCTTAGCCCAGGCTCAGGTTCAGAATTGGCCGAGAGGTATATGTGTCCTCTCATCTTGTTTTTTCTACCGTCATTATACGGGGTGCATGACGTATTTCATGTATCCTAATTACAACGGTATATCCCGGACCCGAGCCATATCCTAGGTCATTCAAAACTGGTTATTGGTACCAACCTTTTCGTATGAGGATAGGCCCGTGTCCATGTTTGACCAAAGAGAGAGACCTCAAGCGCAAGACTATTAGTTTAGTTCGTGTTTGCTTGAGTTCATCGCTCCTTGGGAGAGTCAAACGTGGGAGTGTGAGGATGATATCCAATCATGTTATCCCAATCAGCTTGGCTCGTGAGGTGTAATATCTTCCTTATGCCTTACGCTTCGAATCCTTGCTTGCATGAATGATTGTATGATTGATTGGTAGTAGTAGATTGCCTATGATAGAATAGCTTTCCTTACATCTCTAGCCTCTTGATTAAATTCCGAGGACGGAATTCTTTTAAGGTGGGTAGGATGTAATGTCCCAAATTTGCGATATGTATTTAGTATACGTATACGTGTTTTGGACCCATATTTTATTCAGTCATGATTAGTTATCTTGGTTTATTTTGCATTGACTTGGTTTTATTGGCATTGATAGTTTAAATGGTTTTAATGGTTCATTGGTTTATTTTTGGATTAGTGAGGCTTGGTTTATTTCATGATTCAATTGGTTTAAATTGCTAAAGAGAGAGAGTTTATTGGCCTTGACTTGGTTCATCTTGGTTTATCTTGGCTTGGTTTATTCCTGGGTTGGTTCGGCTTGGTTTGGTTTGCTTGGTTTATTATGAATCATAGGGGTGAACCCCTACCTACCACCACCATCCCCATTTATTAATCCCACTTCATTTCTCTCTCTTCATTAATCATCTTCTTCTTCCTCATTTACTTCCTTATCTACCAGAGGGAGAGAGAGGTCTAGGCAAGTGCAACTTGTTTCATGAAGGAACTCCAATTTTATTGCTTCATTCTCTTCCTTACAGCATTTTAACTTACTTTAGTACTTGGCATTTCTACTTTCTATGGCTAGATTCTTGTAGATCTAAGTTTATACTATTTTTGGATTTCTTGGGTTTTGATCTACTTAATCTTGTTATTTCCGAGTTTTGATGGTTCCATGTTGTAGAGAATTTTGTTCTACCCCATTTTGACCTATGGAAGTTCGGATTTGGGCTCCGGATGATAGAGTTATGCAGCTTGGAAGCCATGGCTTATGGTGTACTTCTTCTCGGAAATTTGGAGAAGAAGCACAGTCCCGAGCCGCATGGTAGCACTTGGCCGCATGAACATTCATGCAGCAAGTCAGTTCCAACCGCATGCGCTATTGCCTTGACTTGACCGCATGACAAGTTCATGCGGCAAGTATTCCTTTTCAGCCGCATGACTGAGGCCCAGTCCTTCCTGGCCGCATGGATTTCCAGCAACCCTGAGCCGCATGAACTCAACGCTCACGAGCCGCATAGACCGCAGTTTCCCAGCCGCATGGGTTTGTTTCCCTTGACCGCATAGTCATTGCTCTCCGCAGCCGCATGGGTTGCTCCTCCCCAGCCGCATGCACTTGATTGGTCAGCCAGCCGCATGGACCCATTCCCCCGCCAGCCGCATGAGTTTCCTATCCTCCTGACCGCATATGTCTTGTCTTTCTCAGCCGCATGACTGAGTGGATCTCCGAGCCGCATATGACTGATACCCCTTTGACCGCATAAAAACCCTTCCCTTTTAGCCGCATGCGCCTGACCCTATTAGCCGTATGGGCTGTTCTCTTTCCAGCCGTATGAGAGCATTCCTGGCCGCATATACCTGTTCTTCCTGAGCCGTATGGCTCTCCAATAGCCCTATGTACTATTATTTATTATTATTTGCCCATGTCTTGTAACCCCTTTATTGTATATTTTACGTCCATTTTATATCCTTACGTCTTTTGTCCTGAACTTGATTGACATGATTGAATGATAAACTGATATGACATGATAGTGGTCCACCGTGGCGCACTCCTGACAAAGTACACTTGGCATGATAACCTGACCTGATCTATCTTGATTAGCTGTTGCGACGGCTACCTGACATGACCTGACCTGTATAAGTAATCTGGACACCGTGGGCGATTGTGCTTGTACAAATAATCCAGTCCTGTCTTGCATCATGTCTAGGAGGGGACTCCTGAGTACCACGGTCAGGAGTAACTACTGAAATGGACTAAGGTTAACGACTAGAATAATTCACTAGTCATGAAGAGATGTTCCCCAGTTACAGGCGATCCCGTTATCCCGGCCGTAAATGTTTGGACTTGTAGCCTGCCGACGAGTAGGGCACATTTCCAGTCCACTGTTATGTGGGGCACCCACCATTGTCACTTAAATGATTGAACTCTATTGTCACTCTAATGGATTGTACTCTCTAAATTGTCACTATAATGTTCGCCTGGATAACCTGGATAGCTGCAGGGCCTGTGACTACTTGGAGCATCTCATTGCATCTTGCTAGTAACTAGGATTGTGATAACCCTAGTTAGTTAATGTAGAAAGCCGTAGGCAATGATTGACCGTGATTGCTTGGATGGAGTCTAGTCCAGTATAGTATTGTCTAGAAGTGATTGATTGAAAGATTGTACCAGAATGATTGAATGATTGTCACTCCAAATTGTTACTATAACGATTGTACTCTATTGTCACTCTAGTGTATTGCACTCTTCATTGTCACTTTTATCATTGTACTCTCTCATTTCACCTTAATGATTGGCACCTTTAGCAATAAATGATCAGAGACTAAGTTCTGTTCAGGCGAAGGGTTACAATCTCGGTCCTTGTTTGGTTTAAGGATTGTAACCTGGCTTCCGGAATAGTACCTTCGTCTTCTCTTCATATATTGTCCAGCTATATTTTATTTAACATGATTCTCCAGTTATCGTATGTCAATGATGCCTCACTTAATTATTATTCTCTGATTGGGATAAGTGCATTGGTAGTGCACAAACCTCAATCTGTGTTACTTATTGTTGTTTTCTTACATATTGAATGATAATGATTTGTTGGTTTTAGTTCTTAAGTGATGCCTCCTTTGTGGCACTTGCTCTTTCTGGGGTCTGACCCAGCTGGTTTTGTATGGCCAGATACCGGAGCAGCACAAAGGATCCTCCTGCTTTTCAGCCCGATGGTGGTCACCAGGCGTAACCAGGGCATCGAGTGGGTTTCTTTTTGTTCTCCCACTGTAATACTGTAAATTATTCTTTTGAGGCGTTTAGCCGACGAGTAAGTGTTAGCTCGATTGTACTTACTGTCCGCCTACGGCTGTAACATGATTGACAAGTCCCAGGGGTTGATCATGTATGACTGAACTCTTGCTAGTCCTCACATTTTGTAACGACTAGCTTCATGATCATTCCGAATATATAATGTATGGGATGTCTTACTATTGTGTATTTGGTGGTCTGACATCTTGTAACTATTATTAGTTGGTTGAGATTGAGACAATAGGCTATTTTATGACCTTAAGAGACTGATGGATTGTAGTGAAACCCTCACATATCTAGACAGCCGTGACCGTATAGCGGTGTGGATTCCATTCCGTTATACGTAGCTGGCTATGTCTGCCCCCGCTCTCCAGTATTCTGGTTCTGGGGCGTGACATGGACTACATTTGGGCATCGGCAAAGGAGAAAATTGTTGGATAGTATCTAGCATCCGGTTGAATGCTCAAAATTGAGTGAGGATATAAATTGATTTGTATAGAAAATGTAGTCTCACGTTAACTGTAGTCAAGGGCGAAATTAGAAATTGAAACTGGAGTGAAGTGATGTATATACTGAAAATAAAAAAACAAACAAATAAACATGTAAAAAATAAAATTAAAATAAAACTTTGGGGGTGAACTGGTCTCGGTTCGGTCCTTGGAGGATTTCAAGTTCTCGTATCATCGTCCCTCAAGGTTGGAATGATTGGGATGACCCATCAAGGACAAGGTACATTAATCACACCACATTGAGGATTAATGTTAGGTTCACACAGTGTCATAGAAACTTTAACAATTCTTCTATGAAGCTTACGCTATTATGTTGACAATATAGCTATTAGAGCTGTTACTTAGGAGTCGTTTGCACGAAGGATTTGTATTTGTAGAAAAAAAAAATTTCTTTTTTTTTATGGAAAAATAATTCAACATTCATATATTCCACTTTTTAAAAAAAAATATTTATATATCCATGTTTGGTTAGCTTTGGAAATATGTAGTTTGAAAAATTCAATTTTTTTATTTTCATATATATTTTAGATAGGAATATGAATATTAATTGTTTAATTGTTCATAAATACGCTTTCATTAATTTTATTATGTTATTATTATCTAAATTCAATTGGTGTTATTGAGGATATTACCTTAAAATAAAATTGTAATTAATGAACTCAAACAACATTTCCAAGAAAGGAAAAATATTTTTAAGGAAAATTTGGGACTTGGATTTTACTTTGCTACATATGTGAAAATCTAAATCTTCTCATATTCCTCCCAATTTTCAATTACACCTTACAAAACATGGATAAGAAATCCAAAATTCATTCTCAAGCCTTTAAAACTTGAACCAAACAGTCTTTTAAAGCCGTGTAAACCAGAAATGAATTAATAAATATGATTGAAAGAAAACTACTCATTTCCCTTCCATCCTAGAAATAATTAAGGAAAGTCATGTCCAATGACTTGGATTAGCATAAAAAAGTAAAATTAGATAAATAATACATAAAGCAAGGGATCTATGCTCCATACATATAAGAAACAGGATAAAATACTTAATAATAGGGCTGCAAATGAGCCTAGCCGCTTGCGAGCTGTCGAGAAAACAGGCCCTCCTTCCTTAGTTTAAATAGAGTTTGTAGGAACGGGCTAAATCCCATCCAACTTCTTTTTTTTTTATTTCTTTTTTCGGTTTGGGTGGCTAGTCTTCATAGACCATTTCTCACTATTGGAGTCCAGTCTGAATTTAGTAATACATATTTATGGAGTCCAAATCTGATTAAATATTTGATTTAATTTGATTTGGATGTCGATAAATAGTGATGGGCTATTTTAGATATAATAGGATTCTTATTTGAGGGTTTCCTATTTAGAGATCCTATTATAATCTAAAATAGGATGTTGATGGGCTATTTTAGGTATAGTAGGATTCTTATTTGAGGGCTTCCTATTTAAGAAATCATATTATGAGCTAAAATAAGTTTTTCTTATACTATATATATGGGGTGAGGGTAGAGGCACAAAGTACACCACAAAAGTGGAGATTCGAGCTGCTCGTCCACAGAAAATCTAAGAGAAAGTTTCGCACTTTGCTCTTAGGACTTCATTGCTACGAGTTGGTGAGCGATTTCAATTGTAATCTCTTTCTTTTCTTCTTGAGTGTGGTGGGGGGTTGAACCTATTAGGGCAAATGGTTCAACATTAGTTTTTGTCAATCTTGTAATTTTATCTGAGTTATAGAGATTGGGATTTGTCCAGGTGACGTAGTCACTGCCATATACTTGTCTTTATCTGTGTTTGGTGTCCGCTAGACGGGGGTTGGTTATTTCATGTGGGTTAGTCTAAGTTTTCGTTGCGGCAACGTCTCAGACACGGTATCGGAGCGCAAGAGGGCGTATCTGATTCCCAACACTCACATGCTCCCGTTATAGGTTTAGTTGGGAACTTATATTATCATTCCAGATATATGGTTTAAAAATAGTTTACCTGTTTTCGATTCTCTCTCGGGAAAAAAATTCCATTCTTACATAGACAGAAATAAAAGCTACTAGAACCCAAATTCCTCCAGAAACTCCATCACCGTCCAATTTCTTCTTCGGGTAGACTGTGATCGTTCGTTGGATTCGCCACCGAGTGCACAGTGTAGCAGATCAAAGGATTCGTTGTATTTCGAAAATAAATCTGTCACGAACCTATTGCACTATTTTTGGGGAACGGAAATCTATTCTAAGGACAACATTGTAACGTGACACGACTTTATTAAAAAAATTTTTCTAGTTTCTAGGTACCTTTCGATTGCATATTTTAGGAATACTTTCCAACGGTACCAAAATCTTTATAAATGGTATATTGACCATCTGCATTTTCTGTGCCCTGCTGCCAAAATTTTGGCTCAGAGAAGTATAACCATGAAAATGACTTCCCAGGGCATGGCTTTATGGATGGCCACCTAACTTTGATCAGGTGGTCTATTTGAGACACTGTCAAAGTCGGATCTTGAAGATTTTAACTTTAATTTGGTCTGGTTATTGTAGGACGGTGTTATTTGGAGAATTTATCTGCAGAGTAGTCAGGAAGGAAACTAGAGAAATTATTTAGTGGGCCGGGCTTATTACTGTGACACTGGTGGATGGTGAGCCGGCCCAATTATATAATGGCACATGGATATCTTTTTCTTACTCTAATTTATGGATGGCCACCTAACTTTGATCAGGTGGCCTATTTGAGACACTGTCAAAGTCGGATCTTGAAGATTTTAACTTTAATTTGGGCAAATGTTAAAGGCCACCCCCTTTTTTACTAAGGGCAACCATTACTAAGGGCAACCATATCTTTGTATTTTTTTTTACTAAGAGCAACCTAAAGTTCACAAATTTACTAAGGGCCACCAAGAGGACTGCTTCGGGAAGGAGCTCGGCGGACACGGTGGCTGGGGGCTTCGCATTTGGGGTCGCCCGAATGGTTACTGGCAGGCCGCTCCACATCGCAGTCCTCCCGTGGCTTGCCGCCGGCCATATAACCCCTTTCGTTGGGCTGGCCACCCGCATCGCCCTCCTCGGCCACCGCGCATCCTTCCTCTCCACCCCTCCCAATCTTCCTTCCGATAACCACCTCCCCTCCCTCCTCCACCTCGTCCCCCTGACGTCCTCCGTGCAAGCCCCCGTTAGCTCCACTTCCGAGCTCACCCACTCCACCGAGCACCTCCGTCCCATCCTCCCCGCGCCTACGACTCCCTCTTCGGCCCCCTCGTCGACTTCCTCTCCTCTACCAGGACGGCCTTCAGGCGGACGTTCGGTCTCGACGCCTCCGGCGTCTCGAAGGCCTACCGCTTCGGCATCACGGTCAAGGAATGCGACTTGGTCGTCGTCCGGAGCTGCGTCGAGCTGCATACCTAGGCGGACTGCAGGCAAGCCCTGCGTCGAGCTGCATACCTAGGCGGACTACCGGCATCACGGTCAGGGAAGGCGGACTGCAGGCGTTGCCTGCAGTCATGTCTTCACTTTGGACTACAGGCAAGCCCTGCAGTCACTGTAGGTAAAAAAAAAAAATTAAAAAAAGAGAAAAGATCGGGGTGGCCCTTAGTGTTTTCAAAATGGCAAACTTGTAATTTTTTTTTAAAGTTTTAAGTTGGTGGCCCTTAGTAAAAAGGGGTGGCCTTTAACATTTGCCTTAATTTGGTCTGGTTATTGCAGGACGGTGTTATTTGGAGAATTTATCTGCAGAGTAGTCGGGAAGGAAACTAGAGAAATTATTTAGTGGGCCGGGCTTATCACTGCGACACTAGTGGATGGTGAGCCGGTCCAATATATAATGGCACATGGATATCGTTTTCTTACTCTAATTTAGTCTTATATAGAATTGAATTTTTATCAATAAAATATTAACTATGTGCTATTGTAAAATTGGACCGGTTCACCATTCACTAGTATTCACTAATGTCACGTGGTGAGTCCGGCGTAGTGAATAATTTATTGCAAAACTAAAGGAGGGTACCATGGGCAATGACCAAGGTCACGCACCTACAACTACAAGGAAGCTGGGCACGATATATATAGATAGATTCTTGCGTAGTTGACAACGTAAGGACCATACCTAGCTATGAGTGAGCCATGCCAACAGAGCAATCCTCTTCATCACTGGTTGGTTATACATTCCAATCAGAGGTGCAGATTTTGAAGATTGAGGCAGATGCACATTATGAATAATGTAACCTATTATTGGTGTGAAGAAAAGAGAAACCAGCTTCTACCTAATCAAATTAAAGCTTCCAAGAAAGTTGTGAACTACCAGATCACTGATTCCTGCTTCACAAAAGACCCAAGAACTTGAGAATATTTGTTTCGACTCAATAGTAAGTTATGTTGCATGGACACAAATACGAGAAAATATAGATATGAACACGAACAAGCCAAGCCAGTGATGATTTCAATGTTCCCAAGCATGAGAAGAACACCGAGTGATAATAAGCAAGAAGGAAAGTGCAGGTAGAATGAAGAAACATATTGTTGCTATCGCCAACACAGTGATGCTGATAACCAGTGAATGACAGACAATACACACCATCATCATTATCCATATTGCTGAACACCTGAGTCGAGCATTCATAGGGAGAATAACAAGTGATGCTTGATATCAAGAAATATATGTTTTCTTCCCAAGTCAAGTAGCTTTAATTTTGCAAACAACAATCAACTATTGTGCATTTCTCATTTAAGATGGAATGATGATGATTCCTTCACAAGTATCTCAACAATTTGTAATGCACCTCATGTAAAGACTATTTAGACATCATCTCCATCCACAGTAACTTTGTCCCTGGAGAACAACGAAGCTATAAGGATGGAAACATATGAGCAACAGACAATGGGGGTGGCGTAGAATTAATTGCACATGCAAAATTAACATTGATTGTTCGCTATCCTGCAAACAAGCCACAGAAGACGAGCAAAAGAAGGGGAAGGGCCTGTGTCCTACCTGATTCCTTTTACTTTAATTACAACCACCAACCGATACAAAAAGCTAAAACTGAAGGTATTGATTACAAATGCTTCAATTCTCTGCACCTCAAAGGTTTCATTATCCAAATTGCAGTTAGTTGGCCCTTTCCGAATCACGTAGTTGTTTCTATATTATACCGCATCTATTAACGTACGTCTATATACAGAGATACCTGACAACTTGCTGATTTGGAACTTAGATCTTAGGCTTCAACTTGTCATTACAATCAATACTGATTTCATCATCTTCACCTCGTTGCCGCTTTCTTGGACTTAACTGCTTGGTGTTTTCTGGCGAACCATCATCGTTTTCGCCAAGATGGACTTCAACTTGTCTCTTCTTCATTTGAGTGTGTTTGTATAGCAACAGCTCCTCGATCTGACATTGCAGAACTACCAGATTGTGCACCTTTCACAAGAATCGAGGATGCAGTTAACTTTTCTCCCGACTAATTGGGGATATTAATGATAATATATCCGGCTTAGCTTTGATATCAACCCATTGGTTCCCTAACCAGTCTCTAGAAATTCTTAAACTCCTCTTCCCGCATGTTAGGGATATATTCTCACCTGAGAAAATACAAAAATGTTAAATTCTTTTCTAGTCAAAGCATTGAAAGAAATATAGAAAAACAAATTTAAGCAAACAGTTATGATTTCCGAGACTTCAATATCTATATATGTAAGATATGCAATCAAAGAATGAACTATTTGATGACAGTCCATGAAGCTTTGTTATGTTCTGAACTTGGTGGATCTTCCAAGTATTCTACGGCCTGATTTGGATGCTGGTGTTTTCAGCAGCAGCAGAGCTTCTGAAAGCAGCCTCACACCTGCTTTCAAAAGCTGCCCCCAAAATGAACCAGATTTTCAAAAAAAATTGCTAAGCTGCTGCTCCCAAACAGCTTTTGGGTCTGCTTTTCAGAAAAAAATAAGAAACAGCAGTCATGATAAGCAATTCCAATATCCAAACCCAGCCTAAGACTATAAAGAGTATGAAATAAAAATTGGTAAGCATCTTTTTGATGGCTTAAGTGCAGATTTCCTATTTGACCAACAGGAATACATAAAAGTCCACAATAAACATTTCCTAGCAATTTATAATGTAGTTCTAATCATCATGTGTATTAATTGTATCTTTAACCATTGTACAGGAAGACTTAACCTTGGATTCACATATATGTACTATCTTACTGGTCCCAGCCACATAATTACTGGTATAAGATTTTATAATGCCAATATTTAAGCGCCTAAAATGTTGTATTTTCTTGCTTTCACTACTAATTTCAAGATAAATAGGTTCCATAGTGTAAGTAAACTAATTTGAAGCCAAAAAGGAATTGTTTCAAGAAACAGAAAAGACGTGGTCTAAGATTCATTAGAAATGTGGATTACTAATTCAAATTCAAGCAACACACTTGTTCCGATCCCCATATATTGATCTAAGTACCTGTTACTGATTAAATATAAAAAGTAGACCTTATGTTTGACAACATAACAGAAACATGTCAAATAAGCCTGCAAGGAAATAATATATTCCACCATAAAAGAAAAGAAAGCTATACCAGGAAAATACACTTGCAGGCCATCATCTGTGCAGCTGTCCCCTCCAATTACAATCCCTTCCCACCAACCATCACTCCACCATGCATCCACAGCGGTCCCAACAGATAAAGCAACATTTTCAGGTAAATGGTGGCTTGAGGGGCATGGACGAGTTGTAAGGCGACCTTTGCATCTCATGTTCAGCTTATCAGGAGCTGCTGTTCTGAAGGCAGGAATCCATTCCTACACCAAAATCATTGCTACCATTCAGCTAGAAAGAATACAGGCAAGAGACCGTTGAAAACTTCACTCTTTTCTAATGCAGAAAAAACCAACACCATGGCCAGACATCCAAACAAACAAACATTTTACACAGAACGGATTATTAATATCTGCCTTCTCATTTTAAAATGGTAAGATTTATGAAGAATAAGACACATGCAGTCCATAGCGATTAATCAATGGTAACAACTAATTACTTTTTAGAATAGCTTCCTTTCTTCAAGTACATATATTTCTCCTTGCGTTGGTACTTATGTAGTTTGTACACAGATGAATAATATGCAACAAAATCATGTTACACATAAAAAATATAGATAACTTGGGATATTGACGGCAACAAATGCCTCATGTTTTATAATGTAAGGCAAAATTTGCAACTAAATACCATGAATTTTTCCCTATTTGCAAGTTTGCTACCATAAACTATTAAAATTACTAATTTTGTATCTTATACTATTATAAATAGACAAACTAAATACTCTGAAGTCTGAACTTAACCCAATTTGCAACTTGCTACTGTATGTTGATAAGGTAGGGTATCATTAAGAAATATGAAAATAGGAAGGGGATCATTTTAACAGTATCAGAGTAGCAAGTTGCAAATTGGAGAAAGTTCAGGGAATTTAGTTGTAAATTACACTTTGGGTAGCAACTTGCTAATTTTAACGGGTAGCAACTTCAAATCGGGAAAAGTTTAGGGTATTTAGTTGCAGATTAGCCTAATATTAATTCTTGGGAGTTTCTCTCATGTATGTGTATAACTGCATTCATGCAGGCGTATGTTTCTGTTATTAGCAAATAGATACAGATATAGTAAGGGAGGAGAGAGAAATAAACCTCGCATCAAATATAATCAATACACAGAGGAACTGTAAATATTTACCTCCAAATTCCCACCACCATCGTCGTTCTGTATATCATCATATCGAACCTTTAACCTTTTATGAGACACTTGTAAAACTGTACATTGAACCAGCAACCTCTAATCCCACTATCTTGACAAAGCAACTCTACCCTCTCATCAATCTTGAAAGGTGGTGTAAACCAACTACGAGGTCCTATAAATTTTACTGAGAAAGGTCTTCTTGCAGTTGAATCGCACCTCAAGTTCTGATAGGATGGCCTCCAGTTTGTGATATGACCTGCATGTCCTGGTGACCTTATACCCAAATGGTCAGTCAAAAACTTTTGTTGGCCTTTGACAGACCTTATTCGTTTTGATCCTCCACAATTTACTGTACTACCGTGGCCTAACTCTCCTTCCTCCCCGGACAAAGTGCAGACATCTAAGCAAGAAAGAACTGGCTGATTAAAATAACCACGCAGAGTACTTACATCAAACAGTTTAAATTTACTTTTACTGTACTGCCGAAAGCACAAACGAATTCCCACAGAAGAGGAATACGAGCGTGGCCAAGCACTTTTCATAGTGATCAGGAGTTAAAACAGTTGCAACATCATCCACACACTCTGCACTGATGACCTGAGAAATTCGTGTGATGAAAACTTCACTAGGATGTGGAGTGGGTGGGGTATTTTACAAGCAAATTCCTGACTCTGATGAAACCACCGCACTTTAACCTTTTTCTGTCCTTTCTTATCCTCATACATGTCTTCGAGGTAAGCAAGATAGCAATTTTCTTCTTCAGACATGACAAGGACAAAAGAATGGATCTGCATATATAGAATTACGACTAACATTACACATGGATTAGAGGTAAAACTTGAAAATTGGAAGATAATTACAGGAATGGTGATCCCATTACGGCAGAATGCCCGGTAGTGAAGGAGCTGCTTCCCGCAAGTCCAGGAAACACCAGACCATATAATGTCAGAGTTGTGGCCATTCAGGGTCCTAACAGGGTTCTGAGATTAAAAAAAAAATTAGCAATAAGTATATCGAAATCTGGATGATAAAGAGAGCCTCTTCTTGGCGATTAGTTACCATTGGCTTGCGCAAATAATTCCCTGAAACACTGGATCCGTTAATCCCCATCTCAGAACCCAAAGTGGGTGTTCGTATATAGCTTGGCGATTCTGCCACAAAAAAAGGGTATATGTTGTTGAATATTACATTTACAGTAAGAAGCAGTCAAAGTCACTGCATCAATAAAGGAGTAATTATCATACACGCAAAACTAAGGGTGCGTTTGATTGCAAGGTGGAAAAGATATGGAAAAGAAATTAATTCCATGGAATTATTTTCCTAGGAAAAAAATTCCATGGAATTTTAAAAAAATTTCATGGAAAACTTAATTTGGGTGTTTGATTGTCATTATTTTCCATGGTAAATAGTTATTTTCCATGGAAAATGATATTTTCCTATGGGTTGGACAAGTTTCATTTTCCACCATTTTAGAAAAAAATATGGAAAATGATAGTTTTTTGGAAAATAATTCCATGGAAAATTAAGCTATCAAACGCTACAATTGGTGGAAAATTTGTGATGGAAATATTTTCCATGGAAAAAAAACCCAATCAAACACAGCCTAATTGAAAATTATACTTCCAAGATGAGCTGCACCCAGAGAATACAAGTTTCAAAACATCAGACTCAATGACAAAGAAACTTAAGGAAAAATATTATCTTGAAGGACTAAAATAAATCTAACTATCATGATAAAAGATCATTCTGAAAGAGGGGGGAGGGGAGGAGAGAAGTAATTTCTCAAAAATAATAATAATAAATAAACCCTGGAATTATTTCTTTCTAATCTTGCAGTTTAAATATACAATACACCATCTTCTCATGATATTTTTCTGAGTCCACCTTCATATCTCCAGACTATATATTTGCCATCTCAACCAGCCTATGGCGAACATATGAAAGAACTCATCAGTTTGTCCTGGGCATTCATTCTCCTAGGATTTTCAAAAAGGGTAGAAGCACAGGTTTTTATATATGACAGACGGGACTAGTTCCTAGTTGAGGTCTAGGTTTCTTCTAGAATCTAGCTCTACCTTCTCAACATAGAAAGATAAGAAAATTGCAACAGTAGATTAAAAACTCTCCATCAATTTACCATAATCCAAATATCAAGGACCACCCTGTGAACAAGGTTCGGCCGTACCTGTTAAGATTTGAACAGATCCGAAAATACATAACAGAGCTGGTAATAGCCAAAACCCTCCAGTTTTTATTAGGTAAAATTTTTATTTTGTTTCGGCGCCATAACTTCCCAAACTAAGACTTACCAAAATAGGTCAAAATTTTGACGAGACTAGTTGAGAAATTTCGAAAAATGTCCAAAAGTTTGACAAAACTGGTGAAACTAGCAGAGCATGTATTTGACTTGGTTTTACTTCCATTTTCACATTTGAAAGAAAAAAAAAATCAAGCACACATATAGCAAGCTGCCAACTACAATTATTATGCTGTATTTTCTTATGTGCGTGATGCACTTAACTACTCACCAATACCAACATAAAACTACATTAATAATTTATACACTGATGATTAAACTTTACCTTTCATTCTAATAAAATTTAACAAAATTATGAAAATGTTTTAGAACTTTTCCTGAAGTGCCAGAACTCAACCATCAATACCATCTCCTATCTGAAACTGCCAATATGGTGTGACAATAATTCCGCAATTTGAACCTTACTATGATTGGTCTTAATAAAGTGATGTCATAATGATACCGCATTATGAAATTCGCTAAAGATTGGAAGCAGTATGCTTTAGTAAAGTTGTGATGTCATAATGATACTGCATTATGAACCTTGCTAAGATTGGAAGCAGTATGCTTTACTTCTCTCAGTTGTCTCTCTTGCCCCATTCACACCACTTTTCCTAATATGTTGGGTATCGATCAGTTAAATTGTGTTCCTTCTCTTCAACAACTAAATAAGTGAAGTCTCACTCACGGTCCTAAATCCACTATTTTTCTCTATCCTCATGCTTCACCAAAGTCAAATATCAGAAATAAGGTGTCTTAATTGGTAAAGTCTCTTATTTTAAGAAATGCATATGTATATACATTATCTATAATATAGATATAGTATTTGTTACTATACATATACGATGAGCTTTTCCTATCCATGGGGAATAAATTCATAAAGTTACACACCATAACTAGGCAATCTAATAACTTGATTATCCACAGTAAACTTCCATGGCTTACTATGTCCAGGTTTGAAAACACAAACACTATGAAAAGGTAGTCCAAACATGGGGGTGGGTGAGACAAGTCACAAGACATAGATAACAAGGAATCTCTCTCTCTCTCTCTCTCTCTCTCTCTCTCTCTCTCTCATATTAGGGACTAGTTTGGTTCCCATTGGAAAGGGGAAGTTTGTCGTTTTTTTCAGCATCTTGGCTGAAATGGCAAAGGGAATCTGCTTGGCTCCCAGTGTCTGGCTCAAAAACAACCATATACAACAACGCAAAATGTTGTCTGTCGCCCAATTGCCGTTTGCAAATGGAACTTTTTCTGCTAGAATGGAAATCAAACTGCTCTAGATCTTAGAGAATAGGCAATTGATAGTTAGAGTTGGTAGTATACAAGTATTAGGTGAAACGGGATAACACATTATCCTCCCAAATGTGGCTTAGTGCGTCAGGTTCAAGAGGATTTTCAAAGAAAAATTTGTACTTTTGTTATTTGGATAGATCTATCCTGGATCCTAGCCGAACCGAATCCATATTCTGCTTTGGGCGGGTTAGGGCCTAGACCTCCAAAGTGGATTTGGTCCTCAAATTCAATAGGATTAACATTGACACAAATTTTATCGGACCCAAAGCTTTTACATATAGAGTCCGGATCTAGAAACCTGGACCATAGCCATAGGAACCTAGCTAGCTGAGTTCGAAACCGACTTTGGGCAGGTCGTCAAGACCTCAAAGTTGACCCAGTCCTCAAAATTGATAGGATTCAAGTCCACATAAATCATCCAACCCAAAGCTTTTACATGTATAGTCTGGATCCAGAACGACAGAACCTAGACCCATAGCGACAGGAATAATAGGTCTGGATCTGGGTATCAAGGTCCGATCCAACCGGACACCAACCCCTTACTATGTCTTTTATAGGGCCTGATGCTATTGGTTTGGATCCATATAGGTTGTGTTCTGCCAAAATAGTAAAGTTAATCTTATTTCCAATTTAGCGAGGTTTCTGCCACTGAAACCCACACCTTCATGATGCAAGCACCATGCCATGCTCCGTTGTGGTCCAACACCTTCTAGCCCAGGTGTGTAGATGGTAGAATCTAATTCTGCCTCCCAATTAGGGCAAGGGGCAATAAGCTAGCCATAATCCATACTTCCAAATTTTGGCATGCCAACCGATTTATGCCTAATGAAAGCCCAATGTAGACTAGGAATTTGAATTCCCTACAGCCAATATCTCGTGTTTCCGTGCATCCGATATAAATAGAAGTTTATGAGATATTGACAATTTTTCATAATCAATATTTGTTGCAGCCCCCTATTTGCATAAAGGCTGCATCACACAACATGAGATGTTAGCTGCAAGAAACCAATTCCTCACACTAGAGTATGTAAAATTGCGCAGAGATCTAGAAAGAGCAAGACACCAAACGTTTCGGCCAGTAATGAAAAATTTGCCTTTGCTTTGACACATGGAACCATGTATTAATGGAAGGCTAGTGTGGCATTTCACGTGTGGCAAACTTGCAAACTGTATGACTAAAGTGAATGCTTAGGCATTGTAGAAAATAATGGTTAGATAATTTATTGATGGACTACTTCACTACTTATAGGAGTCTAGCTCCTCTACATACTACATATTCCGATGTGGACTAAAAGTCCCTTATTGATTCTCAACACTCCCCCTCAAGATGGCGATAGATATTTGATCATCCCCATCTTGTTACATAGCTTCGACAGACTAATGAACTAAGACCCTTAGTCAGACATCTGCACTTGTTCTTCTGAGCGGACATGGTCAATCTTCAGTATCCCTTGTTCCAGCTTCTCCTGATGAAGAATCGATCAATCTCGATGTGCTTCGTTCTGTCGTGCTGAACTGGATTGTTAGCTATACTTTTGCAGCTTAACTATCGCTCAGAAGACGCAAAGGTGCTCCCTTATCCAGCTTCAACTCTGTCAACATGCTTTCACCCACAGCAACTCTGACACTCCCAAGCCATTGCTCTGTATTATGCTTCAGCTGTCGACCGTGCTACCACTGACTGTTTCTGCTTCTCCATGAGACCAGATTTCCTCCTACAAAAACACAGTATCCGTGGTAGACCTTCTGTCGTCTATGCAACTCGCCCATCTGCATCACAGTACCCTCAACTTCTATGCGTCCATTCTTCTTGAACCATACCCCTTTCCCGGCGTTCCTTTCAGATACTCAAGATCTGAATACTGCTTCCATATGACCCGTGGGATCATGCAGGCGACTCACTACACTCACCGCAAATGAGATATCAGGGCGAGTGTGTCCCAATAAATCAATCTCCCTACAAGTCTTTGATATCTTTCACGATCACAGGCTCTCCTGCTCTGCTCCAAGCTTACTCTTCTGGTCAATTGGAGCAACGGCTGCTTTGCATCCCAGCATCCCGTCTCCTTCAGCAGATCTAGTGCGTATTTTCTTTGTGATAGAACAATTCCCTGTTCGCCTTCACACACTTCGATACCTAGAAAGTACCTCATCGCTCCTAAATCCTTCACCTCAAACTCCGCGAGTTTGACTTCAGCTTAGTGATCTCGACTTCATCACACCTGTGATCACTATATCATCCACATATACAGCAAGTATAGTGATGTGCCTCTTGTATGCTGGAGGAAGACCGTATGATCTGCATTTGTTTGACGGTATCCCATGCCTGTAAAGCCTTTTTGAATCTGTCAAACCAGGCTCGAGGAGATTGCTTGAGCCCGTATAGCGACTTCTTCAGTTTACACACCTTTTCTTGCGACGTCCCTCCGTCTGATTCCGTCGCGTAGCACCCTGGCGGGAGCTCCATGTATACTTCTTCTTGCAGGTCCCCATGAAGAAAGGCATTCTTCACATCCAGCTGGTACAGCTTCCACCCATAGTTCGCTGCAATAGAGACCAGAGTTCTCACGGTGCTCATTTTTGTTACTGGGGCAAACGTCTCATCATAGTCTATGCCATATGACTGTGTGAGTCCTTTTGCAACCAACCTCGCCTGTACGCTCTACTTTTCCTTCTGGCGTCTCTTTCACTGTGTACACCCTTTGCATCCCACAGCTTTCTTCCCTTTGGGTAATGGAACCAGCTCCCATGTCTTATTTTTCTCCAGTGCCCCAAGTTCTTCCATCATTGCAGCTTTCACCTTGGATCTTTCTTTCCTTTCTGCCAACACTTGGACAACGAAGTAGAGTCTAACGATGCAATGAAAGCTCGATAATTCGAAGAAATGTTAGAATAAGACAAGAAGTTGGCAATGTCATGTTCGTAATCATCAAAACGAGCAGGAGCCTTACCCGCATTGATGCGAGAAGATCTCCTTAAGGGCAATAGGTGGGGAGAGATCATACCATCTGAGTCGGACAGATCCGCATCAGAATTCGAGTGATTCAGTGCGGGGGCAACATCTTCAGGAGTTGGAGCAGGAGTAGACGAGGGACTTGGTACAGTAGGCACAGGGCACGGCATAGGCACAGTACTGGACTTCTGTTGTCTCCTTCTGTAGACTTGGAGCTCCTTTTTCCTTGTCTGCTGCTCCCCTGCGAAACATATGTATCTTCTTCATTCTCTGTATCTGAGTCACTGTGCTCTCCCCCTTTCGTCCAGTTTTCTACAACCGGACACGGAACCAATCCGACGACCACATTTGGGCTTATTATCTTCCCCTCACATCCAACACCATCTGTGTTAGGTGTGTCACCAAATGCTGAACCTTCATCCGAACCATAGTATGGTTCGAGTTCTCTAAATGTAACGTCCATGCTTACAAACATCCTCCGCTCGACTGGACTCCAACAGGCATATCCCTTCTGAGTCGCCGTGTAACCGAAAGACACATTTAACTGCCCTAGGATCCAGTTTGCCAATGCCTGGCCTATTATCTTGGACAAAGCACACATCCAAAAACTTTCGGTGGAACAGTGTATGTATTGTCCCAGTAAGCATCTCCAACGGTGTCTTCCAGTCCAATACTTGAGATGGCATTCTATGATGAGATAAGAGGCCGTCAATATAGCCTGCCCCCATAAGTGTTTCGGGACATTCATAGCCAGCATCATCGTCCGTGCGACTTCCAGCAGGTGTCTGTTCTTTCGTTCAGCCACACCATTTTGTGCCGGAGTATAAGCACATGAAGTTTGATGTAGTATTCCATGAGTTGAAAATACTCCGCAACCCGCTTATTAGTATACTCCGTCCCATTGTCAGACCGGAAACACTTAATTTTAGCGCCATATTGTGTTTCCACCCGTCGATGAAAGTCCCGAAAGGCCTCAAGGACGTCACTTTTATTCTTCATAAGGTAGACCAATGTCACGCGGGTATAACAGTCAATAAGGTGACGAACCATCGAAAGCCGTTAATTTCGGTTGTAGGACAAGGGTCCCATACGTCCGAATGTATCATGTCAAAAGCAGCTGAACTCCTATTCCCCGAGCTCACATACGAGCTTCTGATATGTTTTCCCAACTCACAAGCATTACAAACTAACTTCTCTTTATTAGCCCTTTGATATAAGGACGGATACATTCGACTAATAACTTTAAAGGAGGAATGACCGACACGCTGGTGGTGGAGTAGCAAGTCGGCTTCAACACTTCGACAGGAAGCTTCTGGTGGTGCGTCTGCTACCAAGGATGCCAATGCGTTGTCCAGTCCAGTCCTGTCTAAATACCACAGCCCCTTATGCCATGTGCCAGTCCCAAGTCGTCGTCCTGTCCCTTTCTCCTGAAAAGTCACCGTAGGAATGTCAAAGGAAACAGTACAGTTAAGATCAAGTATAATGGCACTAATTGATAGAAGATTGACAGGAAAAGACGGAGCATGTAAGACATTGGTTAGAGTGATGGAAGGGGTGCATGCGACAGTGCCTTTACCCATTACAGGGCTGGATGTACCATCAGCGGTCTGAATACTCTCCGGCAATGGTAGGTGAGTATAGACCTGAAATGCACCACGGGATCCCGTGACATGGCGAGATGCCCCAGAGTCCATAATCCATCCTGGCTGATGGACAGATGCAAGAGCACGTACAGAATTACCGGTGCTGGTTTGGGCAAAGCAAGTGATGTGATCTCCCGAGGTAGAAGACGCCCCAGGACTGTCGGCCGAACCCAGCTTTGTGCCTCGCAACTTCTCAAGGAACTCCCGCTCAAGCGGGGTTATTTCAGCTAGTTGATTCTCTCCCCTTCCTCCGCCAGATTTGCTTTGTGTCCGCCCCTTCTACCAGCATATCCTCCTCTACTACCACGTCGGCCTCCACGACCCGTCCTCGATCATTAGACTGATTGCGCAAGGATTTTGGACAAAATCGGATGTAATATCCGGAGTCACCACAATTGTGGCAAACACCACCCACAGATGGAGGTTGATTGAAGGCAGCAAGGGCAGACTTTTCAACCGCGGCTTGCTCCCCCTGGTAGGAGCCCTTGTTGGGCATCAACTTCAGTCGAGCTTCTTCCTGTGTCATGGCTATAGCTTCTTCCAAGGTCGGAAGCGTGGGTTGGGATAGGAGGATATTCCGTCTCTGCTCAAATACAGGGTGTAGTCCCTTCAGGAAATTCATCATATGCTGCCGCGAAATATAAGCCAGGAACGTCTGAAAGTACTTCGCGAATGCCGGTTCGACTTGTGCATCTTCCATCCCAAGAGGATCATAATGATCAAGATCAGACCAGTACTTCTTCAACAGGGCTGCGTACTCAGAGATGGTACGTTCGTCTTGGGCCACCCTATCGAGTTCATCTTGCAGTTGAAAGACTCGCATAGGGTTGCCTGAGCCGGAGTACATATCTTTTAGAGTTCGTCAATATCAGCAGCAGCCTCCATTGCCTCGACATTTTCCGACACCTGGTCGGTTAATGAGGCAGTCAACCACCCAGCCACTACGTTGTTGACAATCTCCCAAACAGCAAACTCCTTTGCGGAGTGATCGGCTGGTGCCTTGGCTTGGCCAGTGACATAGCCAACCAAGCCACGTCCCTTCAGCGTCCGCATCGCCTGCCGCGACCACTTCAAGTAGTTGGACGTTCCTTCCAACTTCGTCTCCAGCTTCTCCAATTTCCTCATTTTGTAAGGTGACGGATCCACATCAGTATGGATCACACGTGGGGTTGCCTCGGTTAATCTTTGATAAGATATCATCAACCAAGGCCTTCATCTCTTCGGCCGTCAGTTTGCCACTGATCGAATCCATGGCTTCTTCAACTGTGAACCCTATTCGTCGTCTTCTTCGACGTCGGAGTCGGCAACTTCCCCAACTTCGTCGTCTGCTTCGTCTTCGTCGTCTTCTTCGACGCCAGACTTTACGAATGCGCTACACTTGGCCAGCACCGGCGCGCGCATGTAAAGTGAACACGTCAGAACACCAGAGAAGACATGATCAGTCTCTGTAGAGATCCCGATGTGAAGAAGGAATAACAAATAAAGCATTTGTTAGTTCCAAACGGCGTAAGCGAGGATCAGACTTGGTACAAATAAAGCATTTGGCAGCCGTCTGTCTTCGAAATACGCCGTTTTTTTTTTTTTTTTTTTTAAAAAGGAGGACGGCTAGGGTTTGTAGTAGATGGAAAGGCTAGGGCTAGACATGGTGGTGGCTAGGGTTAGGGTTAGGGTTTGGGAAGGGGGGTGCCGCTGGAGGTCGGGAAGGGGGAGGGGGCTACCGGTGGTCGAGGGGGGGCTGCCGGTGGTCGGGAGGGGGGCTGCTGGTGGAGGTCGGTAAGGGGGGGTCGGCGAGGGGGGGGGTCGGCGAGGGTGGGGGGGACGGCGAGGGGGCTGCTGATGGTGGTGGGGCGGCGAGGGGGGGGGGGGTCAGCGAGGGGGTGTCGGCGAGGGGGGGTGTCGGCAAGGGAAGGGGGGGTCGGCAAATTTTTTTTTTTTTTTTGTGGAGAGAGAGAGAGTTATGGCTCTGATACCATAAAGAAAATAATGGTTAGATAATTTTATTGATGGACTACTTCACTACTTATAGGGAGTCTAGCTGTCACGTCCCAGAACCAGAATACTGGAGAGCGGGGGCAGACATAGCCAGCTACGTATAAGAAATGGAATCCATCTCACTATACGGTCACGGCTGTCTAGATACATGAGGGTTTAACTACAAGCCAGCAGTCTC
This sequence comes from Iris pallida, assembly GCA_029216955.1. Taxonomy (NCBI): domain Eukaryota; kingdom Viridiplantae; phylum Streptophyta; class Magnoliopsida; order Asparagales; family Iridaceae; genus Iris; species Iris pallida. The sequence continues at coordinate 6,121 of JANAVB010002630.1, read as the reverse complement.
CTAAGGTCATGAACAAGCCTATTGTCTCAATCACAAGCAAGCAATAGTAATTACAAGATGTCAGAGTACCAAATATATAATAGCAAGGCGTCCCATACATTACATATTGGATGATCATGAAACTAGTCGTACAAAATGCCAGGACTAGCAAGAGTTCAGTCATACATGATCAACCCTAGGATCTGTCAATCATGTTACAGCCCGTAGGCAGACAGTAAATAAAGATGCAATCGAGCTAACACGTGCTCGCCGGCTAAACGCCTCAAAAGAATAATTTTTACAAATAAGTGGGAGGACAAAAAGAAACCCACTCGTTGCCAGGGTTCCATCTAGTGGTCACCATCTGGCTGGAAGATCGGTGGATCCTCTGGAGCTGCTCCGATATCTGGTCACACAAAACCAGCTGGGTCAGACCCCAGGAAGAGCAAGTGCCACAAAGGAGGCTTCACTTAGAAACTAAAACCAGCATATAGTAAGGAATATTAAAGTTAAATTATCAGAAATAACAACAATAATTGAGTACGAGGAAACCATTCAAGTAGCCAGACTACAACCCTTAAACCAAACAAGGACCGGGGTTGCAATCCTTCACCTGAATGGAAATCCGTCTCAAATACTATGGATAAGGTAATAAGACAATAAACGAAGAGAAGACACAGAACTGCTCCGGGAGCCAGGTTACAACCCTTAAACCAAACAAGGACCAGGGTTGTAACCCTTCGCCTGAACAGAACTGGACTCCTGATCTTTATTGTTAAGGCCATTATAGATAATCATGTTGCTGAAGTAAGATAGAACATGACAAGCATGGCACGGGGTACAAATAAGACAATAACCGAAGGGAAGATACAGAACCGCTCCGGGAGCCAGGTTACAACCCTTAAACCAAACAAGGACCGGGGTTGTAACCCTTCGCCTGAACAGAACTGGTCCCCCGATCGTTATTGTTAAGGCAAGCATCAATAATCGTGTCTTGTCACGATCTTGCACAGGATCAGGATAAGACTAAGCTGGAATAACTTCATCCAATCAATCACGGCCAATCAAAAGTACGGCTTGATACTTTAACTAGCTAGGGTTATCACAGGCCTAGTTACTAGCAAGATGCAATGAGATTATTTCAACAGCCACAAGCCCTGCAGACCATCCAAGTTATCCAGGTCGAATGTCCGTTTAAGAAGGGTGCACCACATGATTGTGTGCTGGAAGTGTGCCCTACTCGTCGGTAGGCTACAAGTCCACTTAATGCGCCCAGAACGGGATTGCCTGTAGCTGGGAATCTTCATGTCTACTGAATTATTCTAGTTTATTACTCTTAGTTAATTACGGTAGGTATCCCTGACCGTGGTACTCAGGGATCCCTCCTAGACATGATGCAAGACAATACTGGTTTATTGTGCAAACGCAATCGTCCACGGTGTCCAGGTTAGTCATTCTTGTCAGGTCATGTCACGTTAGCCGTCGCAACAGCAATTCGAGATAATCATGTCAGGTATGCTTGTCCTGCCATGCCGTGTTCAATTATTATTAACAAACCTATTAAATAAATTCATGATTATCAAGTTTATGACAAAAGGCGTAAGGATATAAAATGGGCGTAAAATATCTAATAAAATATCAATATACAGGGCTATAGAAGAGCCAAGCTTAAGGAAAATAAAACCAAAGTGACATGCTGACATAAGACCAAGTCAGCCAAGGCCATACGCTCAGTGCAAAAGTCATACGCTCAGGTCAGGCTACGCTTAAGTCAAGCTACGCTCAGGTAAGCCTACGCTCACAAAGGACAGCGTATGAGATCCATACGACCCCTTGTCACACAAGTGAGCGTATGCAAGACATACGCTCCAAAAAGGCAGCGTATGAAGTTCATACGACTCCTTGTCACACAAGCGAGCGTATGCGAGTCATACGCCTCCAAAAGGCAGCGTATGGGGTCTATACGACTCATGGCTATCCAAGTGAGCGTATGCAAGTCATACGCTCCAAAAAGGCAGCGTATGGACTCCATACGACTCATGGCTATCCAAGTGAGCGTATGCAAGTCATACGCTCCAAAAAGGCAGCGTATGGACTCCATACGACTCCTTGTCAAGCAAGCGAGCGTATGCGAGTCATACGCTTCCAAAAGGCAGCGTATGGGGTCTACTGCGCTGCGCTAAAGAGCGCGCACAGCTCAGTGACGCAAGCTAAAAAGCTCGCGCACTGCTCACTGTCTTCTCCAAACAGCAGGAACTCCATGGTTGAACCCTAAGCTTCCAAAGTCCATAACTTGGTCAAAACAAGTCCAAATCCAACTTTCCAAAGGTCAAAATTGGGTAGAAGAAAATTCTCTACCACATGGAACCATCAAAACTTGAAAACAAGGGAATTTAATAGATCAAAACCATAAAAATCCGAAAATGACTAAATTCTAGATCTACAAAAATCCAAGCTTCAAAATAGAAAATGACAAGTTCTAATATGGATTAGAAAGTTGCAAAGAAGAGGTTAGAACAATAAAAATGGTAGGTTTCTTCATGAAGCAAGATTGCACTTGCCTAGGCTAGGGTTTTCTTGGTTGGTGGTGGAGAGTAATGAAGAAGAAAGGAAATAATGAGGAGAGAGAATGGGAAGAGGTTAATAAATGGGGTTGGTTGTGGTAGGTAGGGGGTTCACCCTTGGTTCATGATGAACCAAGGTTAATCAAGCCTAGCCGAACCAACCCAAGCCAACCCAAACCAAGATGAACCATGGCCAATACGAGATAAATACGTACACGTATTCTTAAATACGTAATACGAACAACAGGCATTACACTAGCTCCTCTACATACTACATATTCCGATGTGGGACTAAAAGTCCCTTATTGATTCTCAACATGCATGATTACATGTTCAATGCAAAAAAGTGAAGACTTTAGTACAGGTACATGTGACAGAGATGTTATAACTAGAAGAAATTATGTACTGGTTCATATTTACAGATTTTCCTTACTATTCTTTAAAAAAAAAACTGTTTTAGCAAATAAAGTGATGTAGGGGCTGCTTGGTTGTCCATAAATGGAAATCTCATGTAACATATGTTGCGTGTAGCATTTGTTATTGTAAGTAGTACTGCAAAAAATATTGTTTGGTTGTATGTAAATGATGTTGTAGGATTTACAAATCCATTGTTTAGAATGATGCAATTAGCATTTATAGTTGCAAATTTTGTTACGATAAATGGAAATTCATTGTTTGTTTGCGACTTTATTGCATTGAATGCAAGAGAATCATTGAAAAAGATGTAAATGGTGTTGCATTTGTTGCCATAAATGGGGTTGCAGGTATTTTGACCGCAACACTCATTATGGTAGTTGGAGGAACTGATGCAACATTGTTGTACCAATTCCACCATTTACATCAAACCAAACAAAAAATTGTGGAAACGTTGCATGTATTTCTAATTACATTAAACCAAACACCCCCATAGTGAGGATTTGAATTTTGAACGACCGGTGGGACAACCAAGAAATGCTACATATATATATATATATATATATATATTATATATATAGAGAGAGAGAGAGAGAGAGAGATCCAAGAAAGATTTACGTTGGTTGTTGGTAGCTAACACAATCCCCCTCCCTTATTCAGGGGCGCACACACACACACACACATAATATATATATATATATAATATTTTCTTTCTTCTTCACTTCATTCTCCTATAATTAGAGACCCAAGAAAGGTTTAGTTGGTAGCTAACACAACCCTCCTCCCTTATTCAGGCTTGCAACAGGCAGTGGAAGACATAAAGCACACCGTAGGCGGAGTTCAGCCACTATAGTAAAAGCATAAATTAAAAGTTGAAATTGAAATATGTATATAATGAACTGACAATGATATGCCTAACATAAACAAATCAGCTCAAACATATTTACATATTTTATAAGGTATCACTCACTGGATCCAAATATCTCAACCCAAAACAAATCCTTTATCCCAAATTTTTTTGAGTCGGTTGTTTGAATTCTCGTCTTCTTCCATCAGGCTCTATTCAGGGCCATGTCCTTTGTAACACTAACAAAATCCATATCCTTCTTTAACAGTTCAAATCATGTTCATCTAGGCTTACTTCTAGTCCTAGCGGCTCCATTAACTACTATATGATCCCTCTTCCTTGCAGGAGCATCTATTGGTATAAAAAAATTAAAAAAATCTCAACAAGTAAACCACAATAATAATTTGAAGCTGTCTAGTTCAAACTATTTAATACACTAAAATAATAACATATATCGGTTCCTATTTTAACACTAAATCATAATAAACCCCTTCACACTAGATCTTCTATTTAGAATATCTAAAGCACAAAATCGACGGTGACCAAAGAGCCTTGAGAATACAAAGAAAAGCCTAGGTAAAAGAGAAAAGGGGTTAAAGAACCATTAGACGTATCTGATCCCTGGAGATCAGAATGTACACAGATCTTACCTTGAGACAATCTAAGTGTGCATGTTCAAAGATGGACCAATTTAGGTGCGTGACGACAGTGTCAACAATCTATGCCTCCACAAGAATCCAATGCCCAAGTCTTCCAAAACCTTGTTATCGTTAGATACATGTATCTACTAGATGAGTGCAACAAGTGCAGAATAGTTGACTAAAAACTTAGTCATCAGTTAGATAATCTCACCTAGTCTTTTTAAAGATATCTGCAAAGAAATCTCATCCCATAATCATTGGCCACCTAATGTTGTTTACTTTGCTTAACAGATTCCCTACGTTACAAAAAATAATGATTTAAGAAATGATAGAAGAAACTGGGTGATACTTGTGGTTCTACATCAGACTAATTTTATATTTTGGGAACGCCATTCCTTTTTCACTCTTTTGCTGTGTGTCACATAGATGAATGTAAACTCCCTACAGCAAATTGTATCATCCTGAGTGTTCTAAATGACGGTCGAGACGGCTGTCTAGGCAGCGCCTAGGTGCTAGGCGGTCACTCTATGCACCGCTTTTGCCGTTTGTGGTGGAGTAGGCGGCATCGGAGGTTTGGCGGTGTAGGTGGAGGCGAGGTAGGCGGGCACCTAGGCGGAGCAAGACTTGACTAGATGTTTTGGAAAAACAGTTTTGCAAGCATTATGGACCTATGTTTCACTTTTACAATACTGAAAGTTCATAAATCATTGTTCTACAACTTAGTTATGCATAAAACAACCTTAAAATATGCATATTATGCAAAAAAAAAAAAAGTGGTAAAATAGTTTTTTTTTTTTTTTAAATGCCAAAATGTATCAAACATCTAGGCGGTACCTAGGCAGTACCCTCTTCCCTCGCACCTGCCTACCGTCATTTATAACCTTGATCATCTTGCCTCTTTGTCTAGACACTTTAACAATGTAGCAAAAAGGTAGGTTTATTCGCACCAACATAGAGTGTTGATGTCAGGTAGACGGTCATAACAAACTTTTGTCAATTCTTTTATGGAGCTTTCTTATCCGTGATCCCATTGTTAAGGGAGAAGGAGAAGGCTTGGATGATGATGATGATGATGACGATATATATATATATATATATATATATACACACACACACATTCGCTGCACACAAGAATCAACTACATGTGAACCACCGGCAAGACGGAAAAAATTACTTGAGTGGTCCCCGGAGCGCATCTTCTTCCGGGGGAAGGAACGAGGAGAGCCAGTTGACGACCTCCCTCCGCGCCCTCCACTTGAGCGCCGTGGGGAGGAGCCCTGACGACCTGTCTTCGTCGGAGCCGCCGCCGCCGCCGCCGAGGAGCCGGCGGCAGAAGTCGTCGTCGACGACGTAGAGCATGTGCCTGAGGCTCCTCTCGGTGCCGACGACGGCGAGGTGGGACCCCCCGGAGGAATCCTCCAGGTAGTAGTGCACCAGCCGGCTGCCCCGGTCCTGGTTCACGAACTCCTCCCTCCACTCCACGAAGTCCGGGAGGAGGGGGGAGGGGTTTCCGGACATCATCGCGCCGCCGTCGGGTTTTCAGAAACTCGACGGAAAGTTTCCCAAAACCGCGAAAAGAACCCCCCCCCCCCCCCCCCCCAACCCAAAAAAAAAAAAAAAAAAACTCGAAGCTTTGGTTTAGAAAGGGGGAGCTATGTGAGAAGCGGATTTTTGTT
>JANAVB010002629.1:0-180432 GCA_029216955.1 Iris pallida | reverse complement strand
CCACATCATCCCAAAATAAGGGGTACGCATCTACGCCAGTACAGTGCCTCGAAATGTGACATCTTAATGCTGGCCTGAAAACTGTTGTTGTAAGCAAACTCTACCAAGTGCAGGTGATCCTCCCAGGATCCTCCGAAATCCAAGACGTACGTCCGCAGCATGTCCTCGAGCGTCTGAACAGTCCTCTCTGACCGTCCGTCTCCGCCAGAAATGGGAAGTAAAGCGACTATCCAGATCCAAGACAATGCTGACCGGAACTCTATGAATCCTGACAATCTGCTGCATTTACATCTCTGCAAGCCTCTCAGTAGACGAACCCACATTAAATGGCAAAAAGTAGGCCGATTTGGTTAACCTGTCTACGATGGCCCAAATTGCGTCTTTCCTTCCTAGTGTATGTGGTAATCCAGAAACAAAATCCATCATGATATGCTCCCACTTCCACTCTGGAATAGGTAATGGCTGTAACAAACCTCCTGGCCTCTGTCTCTCTGCCTTGACCTGCTGACAGACCAAACACCTGGCAACAAAGCGAGCTACCTCCCGCTTCATCCATACCACCAGACGTGCTCCCTCAGATCCATGTACATTATGTTGGCACCAGCATGTATAGAGTACTGAGATCGGTGGGCCTCCAGTATGACCTGCTCTGTAAGCTCTCCATGGGCACATACAGCCTGTAATCGTGCCATAAAGCACCATCCTCTGCAAGAGTAAACTCACCATCCACCAGCCCTGCTCGAACCTGCTCTCGGATACACCGCAGAGCAACATCCTTGAACTGCGTCGACATGATCCCTCCATCAAGTCTGACTAAATCTGAAGGGCCCACATCTGCATCTGAACTACTGGCATAATCAACTCAATCCCCAGGCTCTCTAAATCTGCTAGCAAGTGACGATCCATAGTTAAACACATGGTTGTCGAATAACTACTCAAGGCATCAACAACTACGTTGGCCTTTCCTGGGTGATACTGAAGTGAAATATCGATGTTCTTCATCAACTCCAACCACCTGTACTGTCTCATGTTCAGCTCCTTCTGTGTAAACTCATACTTCAAGCACTTTTGATATGTGAAGATCTCTACCCTCTCTCATATAAGTAGTGTTTCCACAACTTCAAAGCAAATATCACAACTGCCAACTCCAAGTCCTGGGTAGGATAGATCTTCTCATGGGGACGTAACAACCTGGAAGCATAGGCAATCACCTTCCCATGTTGCTGCAAGATACAACCCAAACCCTTCCCTGAGGCGTCACTGTAGATAATGAACCCTCCTGATCCTGATGGCAATGTTAGAATCGGAGCTGTCAGCCGCTTCTTCAACTTATCAAAAGTGACCTGACACTCCTCTGACCAAACAAACTGTGCATCTTTCCAGGTCAGCCTAGTCAACGGCTCTGCAATTCGGGAGAAATCCTGCACGAACCTCCTGTAATAGCCTGCCAGTCCCAAGAAGCTCCTGATCTCTACTACTAAACTCGGTGCTGAACAAGCCTTAACTGTCGTGATCTTCTTCGGGTCTACTGAGATCCCATCTCCAGTCATCACATGACCCAAGAAGTCAACTCTGTCCAGAAAGAACTCGCACTTTAAGATCTTGCCATAAAGCTCCTCCCTCCTAAGTATCTCTAGAACCACTCTCAAGTGCTCCTCATGCTCCTCCTCAGTTTCGAAAACACCAGGATATCATCGATGAACACCACCACAAACTTTTCTAAGTATTGGTGGAACACCTTGTTCACCAAGTTCATAAATACCACCGGGGCGTTGGTCAGCCCAAACGACATAACCAAGAACTCAAACTGACGATACCGCGTCCTGAATGCGGTCTTCGAAATATCCTCGTTCTTCACCTTTATCTGATGATAACCTGACCTCAGATCAATCTTCGAGAAAACCCGAGATCTGCTCAACTGATTAAAAGAGATCATCAATCCGCGACAGTGGGTATCAGTTCTTGATCGTGAGGTTGTTGAGTGCCTGTAGTCGATACACATTCGTACCAACGCATCATTCTTGGATACAAAGAGTACTAAGCACCCCAAGATGTAGAACTCGATCGATGAAGCCCTTGTCCGGCAACTCATCTACCTGCTTCTTTAATTCTACCAACTTACTGTTGTTCACTCGATAGACATGCTGAGAAACAGCTCTACACCGGGAACCAAGTCTTTCGAGAACTCAATATCCATGTCCGGTGGAAGTCCTGGCAACACCTCAGAAAGACGTCCATGAACTCTGTAATCAAAGGGTGTGGAGCCGCCTGCTCCTCAACTGAAACTTTACAGAAATGCCCGCTGCTCTGCACCACCTGCCGTCGGGCAAACTAGAACTATGGTTCTCCTGGCGCTCCGAACAGAACTCTACCCCCACGACAATCTATGCTGGTGTGATATCTGCTCAACTAATCCATACCTAGTACGATATCGTAGTTCGATAGTGACATTACGAGTAGACTAACCTCCAACTCTTGGCCTACCAAAATCACTGCCCTCTACAAACATCACTCACGAGGATAATACCACCCCCGGTGTGATCTTACAGGTCCTAGGCAATGGTACAGATACAAGTGTCTAACAGCAAATGATACAGACACAAAACTATGGGAAGCCCCGGAATCAAATAAGGCAAAAGCTAGAATGGAGTCAAGAAGAACAGATCCTGCGATCAGCTCCCCAATAGTCTTTGCATCCTCGGTCGCCATGGCAAAAGCTCGCCCCTGCTGGCCTCCCTGGCCTGCTGTGATGCTACACGAACCACTGCTGCTGAGTTGGCAGCGGTCCTTTCTGCGGTCCTACTGGAGCCTTGGCTACTGCTTCCAGTGCTACACTGCCTACGAAGAGGGAACAGTCCCTTAGATGATGCTCTAACGATCCGCAGAGAAGACACTTCCCCAGTCTCTTCCTGCACTCAGTCCATCTATGCCCCCATTTCTTACAAAAAGTACAACTAGTAGACTGCTGCCTCGGGGCTTGCTACTGCTGCCTCGGCTGCTAATGCTGAGCTGGCTGAAGTCTCGACTGCTGGAACTGCTGCGGCTGAAACTGTCTCTGATGGTGCTGCTGCTGAAAGTACAGCCTCTTGGCCAGTACTCCGCTACCACTGGCTCCCTGAGTGTCTCGCCCCCTCTTTAGCCTCAGCTCAAGATCATCCTCTGTTGCTAAGGCACCCACCAAGATCTCCTCAAAAGTGGCACTACGGAAACTCTTGGTATAGGACTTCACCTCCTTGACTAGTCCCTTTCTGAATCTCTGGGCCTTCGTCGCCTCAGATAACCCCTCGACAAACCTGCCCAGATGGTAGAACTCCCCAGCATACTCCTCGAAAGTCTGACTGCCCTATACTGAAGCCTCGAACTGAGTCTCGAGGGCACCAAGCGCTGCATCGGGGAAAAAATTCTCCTTGAACAGCTTCTTGAAAGCTGCCAAAGTTTGCCCAACCATACCAACCCTCGGGTCTGTATGGTACCAGGTGCAGGCCAAATCATGTATCATACTGGCCGTCGCCTCGATCTGTAGCCTCGTTGGAATCTCTGGCAGCCTGAAAATCTCCTTTATATGCTCAATCTACTCATGAGCGTACAGAATACCCTATGTACCCCAGAAGTCCCTCGGGTGTATCTTCTGAAAATCCTGGATGCCTTTCTCATTCGGCTGATGATGCTGCTGAACTGTCGGAGGCTGAGCAGCTGCCCTCTCAACTGTCGTCAGGGCCAGATCGATGCCCCGACTGGACTTTGCCATCTGACGCTGCTGCTGGGCCTCCATGAACTGCTGGAAGAAAGTGAACAGCTGGACTGCTTCAACAGATCCCAAAGATGGCTGCTGCTGCTGGAGCTTCTCTGGAATCACCGAGCTCGGCCTACGAACTGCTGGTGGAGGGGCTCCTCCAAATGCAGCTGAAATACCCACTCCAGATGGCATAACTGGAGCTACAGTAACGGGGACTGGCTGCTGAGGACGAGAGGTGGCAGTCCTCTCATCAGTATCCCCCTGACCTGGGCGATGTGATCTAGTCTCGACCATCCTGGAGACAGATCAAACAAGAAAACAATTTTTGAGAATGAGTCGAAATAGCAAAGGAGGACAATTTATATTCAAGGGAAGATTATGCAGTAAATTTAGATAAAAGGAATCTGATTAAGAGTTTTTTCTAATGTGTTTGAGTACCTTCAAAATATCCTAATCCTACTACAGGCTGCAGTGATACTCTAGTTCGAATACCATCGCAATTCTAAACAGACCTGCATGGGCTACCACAAAAAACATATCACAACCCGCACCCAGTGTAGGGGCACGAGAAGTGGTTACGTCCAGCCTATGCCGCAGTGTCGGCAGTAGAACGCTGTCCTAGGTCACATACATCTAACAGTTATAAGGTACCTGCTCAATTATACTCACCGAATGGAGGAATAATATAAAGTACAACTCAATCACAGCTAAGGTAGAATGTACATAAGATAGATAGATAATCAACAGGATCCATAAATGAAATACCAGATAAGAGAGAGAACTAAATGTCTAAGATAAACAACTCCACAATATCCAGAATAATAAATCCCCAAATAAATACAAGTGTATCCGACAAGACATTATGATAAATAAGATACTGGTCTAGCTAACTAGCCTAGACTACTTGAGTAATATCCTCTGTAAGTGCTGGGTCCTCCAGGGAGTCCAGCTCACATGTGTCATCTAGGCCTGCTCCATAGTAAGTGGGACAGAACTCCTTAAGTTCATCTGTAATATTTTAATAAGTCTAGTCAGAACGAGAGCGAGCACAGTACATCTCAAACAGTTCATATCGTGACAGGAATATAATACAGGCAATAGAGTAAGATACATGAAACGCTGAAGAATATACATGAAGTAAAGAGAAGACTGTAAAAAAATATCTACTATAAGTAAAGTGCTACAGTGAACAAGTGATTTAGAGTACAAGATAGACATGTGAACTTCTTGATAATAAACATGAGAGGTTGTACATGGCTACACTACTTTGGAAATGTCCATATGACCATTTCTACTCCCCCATCCGCAATCAATACACAAGGATCCATTCAAGTTATGTTATTATACGTGATATGGGGGCTCATAAATGGGTACACATGAATATAAACATGGGAGCTCCGTGAACATGAGAGTACATGAATCACGAGAGTGTACATGAATGTTGAAAGCACAGGAATACATGATGAAAGTGAAACGCACATGACATGATGTAGCCGATACTTCCGAGGGGGATAACATCGTATGAAAAGATCCATATAGTACTAATCCATGTTTCCATCGTGACAGCATCAAGTAAAGTAATCTAGAGCAAGAATATAGTCCTAGTAAGTATGAAACGGTCAGAGAATATTCTCGCCTGATATCCTGAGTATCTGAATAAAATACTGCCTGAGGAGTGGTGTCTAGCTCCTATTCAGAACAACCCAAGTCACAACATATCCAAATTGGTAAAATAGACTGCTACTATACATTCTATATAATGTTTGGATCTAGGCTAAAGTCAACCTTTGGTAAACTCTAGTCAACTACTCTAGTCAAACTAGGTCAAACCTAACCCAAACAAGTCTCACTAAGCCTAACCAAACCTATCTAGCATTCACACATCATCATAAAGCCATATAAGCTAACATCACACAAAATTCATGTGTATACATTACCATATACACATAGGAATACACATAGGCTATATCACATAGGGCTATAAGACATACACAATCTATATTAGCATGCATACATATTTTAATTACCATATTCACATATATTCTAATCATATAGGCAATATATTTATATATACATATTACATATTATCACATAAGGCTATAGATATTATATGTATACATATACATATAGAGAGAGATAGAACGACAGGTATCTATATGTGTGTGTGCCAATAGTGTGTACAGGGATATAGGTCCCTGTGTGTGGCAGGAAGAGGGGGTGTGTGTGTATCGTAGAGTGATGGCAATACAGTGTTCTCAGGTTTGTGTAATATGCTTGCGTGTATGTGTGTGTACATGACTATGGTTCCTGTGTGTGCTGTGTATGTAATATTTTTCAGTTTTTAGGTGTAGCAGTAAAGCGAGTGTGTGTGTAGAGAAAATAGTGTGAATGCGTGTAAGGGTGTGTGCAATAAGGTGTTCTCAGATTAACAGTGCAATCTGTGTGTGTAGACGGGTGAGTGACAATGCATAGGGTCTTAGGTCAGTTCATGTGTGTGGATGTGTATGAGTGTCAATATTGTTCTCAGTTCTAGAGTACATGACAGTGTTGCAAGTTACAGGTTTGTGTAATATGTGTGTGTAATATATATCAATTCACACATTACAGTTTGCAATTCTCAGGAAAATAGTGTATATATAAACAGTTTCATGTTTAGACAACCCAAATGCAATATTTTTTTAATAAACAACTCAAATGCAAATTCGAAAACCAAAATCCCATGCCGACATAAAAACCCAACATATAGGTTAATCTCAGATACGTGCTGGTGAACCAACATTCAATTTATCATCAAAAGAAAATGGTAAAACACATTTTGAATTCTCTGAAAATCAACCTACAGTCTAGTATCAGAAATATTAGGGAAAACCCGATTTTGAAATCAAAATACAACTAATAATAAATTAATTGGTTGGTAATTAGAGTGTCATATGCGAGTGTGTTGTAGGTGTGTTCTAGTGTCCAAGAACTGGACACAACGTGTCCAAAACTATTTCCACACTCGTCTACACTAACAGTGCACAGTCTCGTGCACGTGTTCAACCCACTCATGGAACGACACACGACACCTCACACCACGTGGTCATGCACACGTGTAGCCCACATGTAGGGCTACACAGTCGACACACCACGACGTGTCCAAGTCGTTTCTAGTATGGACACGATACGCGTGTCAGTGTACATTTTGTGACAGTGCGCTCACAGCGCATGTCCAATACGGGCACGATTTCTCCCTGTGTAGTGCACCACATGCTTCCAAATTTTGGGAGGGTAGTGACAGTCATTGCTCCAACATTCTCCCAAAATTCCATGTGTCCATGCGTCTTGTGCGAAGAGAACGAACAGTCGGGCAGCAGGACACTGTCTGTGTGTGTGCAGTGGCATGTTCGTGTCCTTTTTGGATAAGGACACGGCTCAAAGTAGGCTCAGTCATGGGGGTAATTAATACACAAATAAAACAACATTTTCATTCAAACACTTTTCAAAAATATCAAAGTAAAATCCATTGAGACATTTTCACAAACACCTAGAACTAGGTTATGATACGTGTCCGATACGGACATGAAATCAATGCAAAATTACACAAATCACACACCATAGCTAGGGGACACCTAGATCTAGTCTAATATGCAAAGAAATCAGAATAACAACACAATTTAGAGGGTTTACCTATAGTGTATCAAATGACAAGAAAAGCCCCAAATAGGATGATTCTCCTTGCAAGCCCAAATCTCCAAATTGTTCAAAAGCTGAGATTTCTCTCCATGGACGGAAAATATAGTAGTATTAGACTCTAATGCAAGAAACTAGAGTCAAAAAGGAATTAAAATAGAATAGTTATGGATTGGGAAAGAATGACAATACCTTTCCTTTTCCAAAAGTTGATTCAATACAAAAGAGGCAAGAACCAAAGGATGATATTATCAGGGTTGGTATCCCTATGTGGTCGGCCTAAATAAGTAGAAATTAGGGTTAGGGTTTTGAAAAGTGGTCTCGGGCCAAGTCTCATTGGTAATGGAAATCAATTCATGAGTCAAAAGTCCGATGAACCTAATCATTTATCCTCTTATTTGAAACTTGATTCTAAGTGAAATAACTTGGGTTGACTTAAGTTAGACTAGGGTCCCACCATACTAATCTAGTCACCATAGCTAGAGTCAACATCTTGGTTAGTCTCCAAAGTCTCAACTAACAAAAGTCAAAAATAACAATCATCACTTCAATAATTTAAAATAAATTCAAAATTTACAAAATAACTAAAATACCCTCAAGCTAAAATGTGGTAGTGACAGTTATTTAGCAATAAGGGTTTTTCTATTAGTTGATATTGTGTCCATGTTGTCCATTATTAATTCATGATTAATTTTTCATAAAAAACATCCACAAAATAATAAACTTGCATAATCAGAAAAAAGAAAAAAGACAATAAACCGAAGAAAAAATATCTAACTATTATGGTCATCTTTTCGACTCCGTCCTCAACTATCCGATTCTAAAATCTGGCGCTACGCAGACTTAAAACCAATATCTCGTCCAGCGTCAGAAACAGCCACCACCGCCATCACGATTGATCAAAAATAATTAAAATTACATCAAATCTATGCCTTCCGAATGAGTTCACACATAATCTAGATTAAAAATTAAAATTATAACCATGATCAATACTTATGATTTTAATTACATCCACAACAACAACCACATCCACGACATGCCTGTGGTTTAAAGCAACACAAAAAAACATGCATTGGACCACAATAGATGGATCTAAGATGCATGCAAAATCGAATTAGAACAGATCTACATCTACCAACTATACAAAATGCCAGCATGGATGTATTAATCAATACGCAGATCCAAGGCGGCTCTGATACTAATTGTTTAAAATGGGGATTCCCAGGACCCCAAGTTTGGTGTACGTATTGATCGATGGAAGTTTAACAGATCTAAGACGTGTTCTAACCCTTCATACCGGAACTAGGATTCACGAATTATACCTGCAATGGGAAGAAGAAGACAGTTTTTAGCAACCTCGAGCAGTCACAACCCCAAGATCTTTTGCACGTATTCCTTCCTCGGATTGGACATCGTGTGGGCAACGATCTTCCAATATTTTCTTCTCCTTGGCAGCCCTTCCTTTCTCTCTCCCTACATGAATCATGAATTTAGCAAAAGCTTATTATTTCTGATAAGATCGTGACGGCCAGAGAATAGAGGATATATAAGGGTACGGCAGGGACCATGAGAAGAAATTAGGGTTAGGCCTCCTAACGGATCTGGGTATCCCTTGTTCACCCCGAACACACAACCCAGGCCCATTAACAATAGCTCGATCCACTAAAGAGCTATTATTACACTACCTACCTAATCCCAAATTATGATCATAGGCTCTTTTTGTTACATGCTCCTTTGGCTCCCCATGTTAAGATATCGAATGTCCGTCGATCAAATTAAGTTACTTACAACTATATTGATCGAAATCTTTTATCCTTAAGTAGTACCACTCAACTTTATTTTTTATATCGGATATAATCCACCTACAGGGTTTACATGACAATCCTTATGAGCTCCTTAAGGGGTCATCATCAACCCAACGTATCGGGACATAGATTTCTCTTATAATCAAAAGTCCATCATACATACAATATTATCCAATTCATAGAGATTGTTGACCCATAATGAATCTGACTCTTTTAAGAGTCAAAGTAATGCACACTGCATATACAAATCTGTTATTATATCTGAATTAAGAGCACAAGCATCTATAACAATAGTGGTATTTGTTTACTTATGTAGTCAGTACAAAGAGAACAACCTCAAGTAGTCTTGTTCAATACACACAAAGTGTACTAGTGTAAACCTATAGTCAAGATAGACTAATACCATATTACACTACAACCTTTCTAATGGATTGTCTAAGTCCATCTAGGTTGTGAAGTATTTATATATTCCATATGAAACTGATATTATGATCTTCTGTGTGACACCACACACCATATTATCTACAATTTAGAATATCAGACACATGTATTAACACTTGCAACAAATACAATATGCAAACATTTTCCCATATGATTCTTATTCAAAATTTAAGAAAATAAAGTTAATAAAAAAGTGATGCTTTTAGTATATAATCCTAACATCGCTAGGTACAGAAGCAGCACCAGCAATTATAAATAACAGTGAGGAGCTGACTTCGCATCGTGATTGCACCACCAACAATTCACGAACGGATTATACAATTATGAAGACAACCTAACCACCTTCAAAACCCATTAGTTAGTTTTCTCTAATTTGTGATGTGCGACGAAAATCGAGTTCCAAAGTCGAAAAAAATCACGATTTCTAGAGATTGAAAATTATCACAAAATACTATTTTGGAAGCTAATTTTGGACCGGATATCAAGAATTTTAAAATACTAAAAGAACAGAGTTGTACTCAACATAAATGGCTTCACAAGTAATATTAATTTGTAATCTTTCATACTTTAGTATGTAATAAAATCAGTTCCCAAAATCCAAAAAATCAGTTTTCAAATGAAAAATTCTAATACGTAGTCCGTCCCGACAAATTGGGTAACTTGGTCATGAACCAGTTGCATCAAAAGGTGCATACAAATATCGTGCACCTGTGGGCTTTGTCGGAATTCGAATTGGTTGCGTGTGCGTGACGAATTTGACTCGTATCCGGAAAAAATCACCACATTTGTGCTTTTGCAAACTTTTTGATTACTTTGTGCATGCTTCTCAACTCGCGACAAAACTTTCGCCGTTGGAGTCATAGTATTTTCTGGTCCTGTGAGCCAAGTTTGGTGCGATTCTGTCTGATCACCATTTTGCGGGTCCTTTGGTCCGGTTCAACGGTAGTTTTGTGATCGGTTCATCGGAATCCAAATATGGACATATCGTTGTTTTGTATAGTCAAACTAAACTTGTAGACATATAGTTTGATGATTTAAGCGACCTTAGATTTGGGACACTTTTTTACGCAAAGTGGATCCAACGGTGTATATCATTTTGACCTAAAATTTCTGTTTTACTCCTATATCAAAAATTGGACTTATGGATAGGCTATTCTAGCTGATTTGAGTATTATGGGCACATTGGTGATGTTTGTTTCATCATCTGATGAAGTCTATTAGATTTACTTCTGTATTATTATTAATGGTAACAATTTATATTATATTCGTATTTCGAAATCTACGCGTCGAAACTGAGATCAACTGATTCCAGTTATCTCTTTAGAGTTAGAATAATAGGATAGCTTTATTAATCATGAGAGACTACATATATATGAGAGGCTAGCCCCTCTCCTAGTATCCTATGTAATGTGGAACTAAAGTCCATACTAGCTAATAGTTTAATATAAACTTAACACCCTCCCTCAAGCTAGAGCATAGATGTCAATCATGTCCAGCTTGTTACATAGAAATTGAACCGGATGACCCAAAAGAGGCTTTGTGAAGATATCAGCTATTTGGTCGCTGGTCCTCACATGCTAAAATTTTATCGCTCCCTTTGTATACTCATCACGAACTAATTGGATATCAATTCCAATATGTTTCGTCCGTCCATGAAATACAGGATTGGTATAGCAGTTTGGTTATTAAACGATAGATTTGCCGCTTGAGATCCTGCGTCTTCTTATATTTCTTATAAAAGATGATTCATAATAATACCTCTGATGTGCCATGAGTAATGGCTCGATATTCTGCTTCTGAGATTGAGCGTGCTATCATATTTTGTTTCTTGCTCTTCCATGACACTAAATTTCTGCCAATAAATACTGAGTAGCATAATGTAGATCATCTATCTGTCAGGCTTGCTCTCTCGTCAGCATCAGTAAAATACTCATTACGAGTGTGTCCATGATTCTCCATCTAATTCCTTTTTCTGGATTCTTGACTAGATAATACAGTATTCTGAGAACTGCGTGCCACTGTGGAACACTTAGAGAAACCATAAATCTACTTGCAAATCTTACTGCGAAAGAAATGTTCGACCGAGTCTTGACCGCCAAGTAGTTGTATCGTCCAACTACTCGATGATACTGATCTGGAATGGTCATCTGGACCCCTTCATCCGAAAGTAACTTTGCCCTTGGATCCAGAGGTAAGATTGCTCCCTTATCTTGCATCATGCTTGTATCATTTAGTATGCCCAGCACATACTTTCTCTGGGACATTACAATGTCCTGCTTACTCCGTGTGACCTCAATGACCAAAAAATAGTTCAAGGATCCCATATCCTTGGTTTGAAATTGTTCTCCCAAAAACATCTTGAGGCCTGCAATACCCTGACTGTCGTCTCCCGTTATTACAATATCATCAACATAGACACGAAGTAGTATCCTTCCAGCTGATGTCTGTCGGTAGAATATAGAATGATCCTTCTTTGATGACACAGACCAAGAAGCAACCACATATGTAAATCAACCAAACCACGTATATGGTGATTGTTTTAGACCATAGAAGGCCTTCCTCAGATGACACACTTTACCTCCTTTGTAACGAACCCGGGAGGTTGCATCACGTATACCTCTTCATCAAGATCCCCGTGGAGGAAAGCATTCTTGATGTCCAGTTGAAGCAACGGCCAGTCATAGCAAACAGCCAAGGCCATGAGGACACGAACAAACATTATATTAGCAACATGATAGAAGGTATCGAAGTAATCCTCACCATCGGTTTGAGAATATGCTTTGGCCACCAAACGAGCCTTTAGGCGATCCAGAGAATCATCTGGTTTCACTTTGATCGTGAGTTCCCATTAACAACCTACTATCTGTTTACCGGTAGATAAATCGACCAAGTCCCAAATATGGTTCTTCTTGAGAGCTTTTATCTCAGTTCATAGAAGCACACCAACCGGAATATTTGAGACCCTCCTCTGCGGTCTTAGGAATGTGAATCCCATCAATAATAGCTACCAGAGACTGAGTATGGCCGGTATGTCCATAATAGTTGTCAACATACAAGGGATGATCATGACATGCACGACGAGGATGATCTAGAGGCAGAATAGCCGCGCTACTGGAGGAAACGGTGGGGCTGCTGGTGGAACAGGTGGAGGCGACTCAGAGGAGCCAGAAAAAAAAGATTATATGGGCATCAATGGCAATGTTTGTGTGGGTAATGTTGGCACTGACTGAATCGGTGTATGTGAACCATCGTCCTGGGGAACTACTTGGTAATGGAGGGCACCCGTATAGAGGGTTGTTGTATTTGATCAGGAAATGGCAAAAAAATCCTCTTCTGGATAGACTAAGGGAACCGAACCAGTTGTTTGTAGAAGGGAAGGAAATTCAGTTTCAACAAAGGAAACATCTTGAGTGAAAAAAAATTCTTTAAGACATGGGAATAACACCGAAACCCTTTCTGATCTTTAGGATACCCAAGATAAATATATTGTATTGCCTTAGGATCTAATTTAGAAAGAGTCGGTCGGATATCTCGAATATAGCATAGGCAACCAAAGATTCTGAGAGGCAGGAAATGCCTCTCGTCCGGGAAATAGCCAAATGAAGGGAGTGCTACCATTGAAAACTGATGATGGCATGCGGTTAATGAGGTAACAAGTGGTAAGAACCGTATCCGACCAAAATATCTTGGGAGTACGTGCTTGAAACATAAGAGCATGTGTTATTTCCAAGATATGGCGATTCTTGCGCTTGGCCACACCATTCTGTTTCGGTGTATACGCACAAAAAGTTTGGTGGATGATGCCATTGCGAGCCAGATGACTATCGAGCTCACGAGATAAATACTCACGACCTTTATCACTCCGGAAAATTTTAATTGGAACACTAAATTGTGTTTTTGTTTCGGCATAAAAATTGCAAAAATGTCAAATAATTCGGAATAATTTTTCATCAGATGAACAAAAGTGACACATGAGTAATCATCAACAAATTTAACAATATACTTAAAACATTATTGATTCAACCGGGCAAGGTCTCCATACATCAGATTGCACCAACTCAAATGGAGAGGACGCAATTTTATGTTTACTCATCGGATAGAAAACCCGTAATGCGTAGCCAAATTATATACTCATAATGAAAGGAAACAGGGATATCTAAAGAAGGGTACATTTTTTGGAGAGCGTGGGTTGATGGATGGCCTAACTGACAATGTAACTCGAAAGGATTGAGTTTTACGCTGGCACAGACAACAAAAAAGGTGCATTAAACAAGCACAAGCCTCCAGCCACATGCCCTTACCAACAGTCATCCCAGTTTTCAGGTCCTGAAAAACACAACCATCAGGAAAAAAATGTTACTGGGCAATAAAGTTTACAAGTAATTTGACTTATTAAAATTAAACTGAACGGGTTTCCAGGTGTAAGCAATACAGAATTGAGCGACAGTCCAAAAGAAAGACCGAAACTTCTACGTCCTCGAAATGTCAATGAACCTCTATTGGCAATAGTAATGTCAGAAACGTGATAGATAGGGACATAATTATGTATCATACATGCGTCACCAGTCATGTGAGAAAATGCACCAGAGTAAGTTATCCACTACTTGGTCTTTATTAAGCATGCTGCAGTGTATCCTACTGGATCAAAACGTAGAAGCTTTACCATGCGTTGAGCCTGGAAATCAAAGAACTCTGTATATAAATTTGAAGTCATCTAAACAGATCGGACACCATCATCAGGAGCCTCAGTTGTGATCTTAGCAGCAGGTAATTTAGTGCATTGAGAGTAGAAATGGCCAAGCTGACCCTAATTCAAGCATGTGTGCGGTCTTCCTCCATCATTAAAGCCATTGCCACGTCCCCTATAGCGACCAACATTTTGGCCACCACGTCGGCCACCACAACCACCATGAAATCTCGTACGAGCAGCCCTTGTGCAGAACGATCAACAGCATTATCACCCGGAGTGGTCTCAAAGACTTTTGCTGCCCGAAGAACACGATAGTGTGCTTCCAACATGGATGGAACTTCAGATACAGTAATAATCTGAGAGCGAGCAGAGTCTACATTATGACAGAGAGAGGCAAAATTAGCCATGACATGAAGCTGTTCATGTTGATCCCTTGCTTCATTAATATCGATGTAAGAGGTAATATGCGGTCGATCTCATCAGACATAGCCTTAATGTACCGAAAATGGTCCTTATGAGATTTGTCTTCCTGATTTACACAGTGTGCACCAACGATCGAGTCATATATATGAGATAAATCGTATTTGCCATCAAATACCGCTACTAGGACCTTCCATAATTCTTTCATGGAGTCCGTATTTTAAACCATGTCTTCTACTGATGGCTTCATTGAATTCATCAACTGTGTAAACAGTCGACTATCATTTGTCTTCTATTGCTAAAAAATGGAATCATTCTCTGCTGGGGATTGTCAGTTAGATGTTTGGACAACCACATACATCGAAGCATCTTCTCTATCTTTTTTCTCCAAGTCGAGTAGCTTTCCTTCCAACCATCAATCGATAATTCAAATTAAGAAAATCATCATGATAGTACATGTTGGTCCTGCTATTGCGTTGTCGATACTAGTGTTTGTGGCACTGCTATTTGTCGTAGTGTATGTCGTCCTTCTGGATTCCTGATTTGACTATCGATTTGATCTTTCCAACTAGATAATTATATCAAGTTTGCTAATGTGCTAGAAACGTAGCCAGAACCGGCACGCACATAAGCAGGGAATGTGGATAACACAAGCCAGGACAGAAAGATAACCCAATTTACCCTATATTAGATCCTGATGTGAAGATCAAGAAAAAAATTAAAGATTCATGCAAAAAACCATATATTTGCTCTTTGTTAAATTTTGAATTAAACATTGAGAGTAGAGGTTCCAGCAAACAACCATATGTTTACCCTATGAGTCCCAAGTAAATTGATTAAGAGTCTGATGTTCCAAATAAAGAACTAAGTGCTTACCCTCAGAGGATCCTAATAAAAAAATTTGGAACTTGGTTAGGGTTTGGGGGGGAGTGGGCGGCGGCTAGGGTTAGGGTTGACACCTATGTGAGAAAAAAAGAGGGGGTACCGAGAGAGAATTTTAGGAGGGGTCGTGGGGGGGAGGAGAACGCCGAAGGAGGGCCGGGGAAGGGGTGAAGTTAGGGTTTTGTGGAAAGAGTGGAGGGGTGGATGACGGTTAGGGTTTTGGCTCTGATACCATGTAGAGTAGGAATAATTGGATAGCTTTATTAACCTGATAGACACATATATATGAGAGGCTAGCCGCTCTACTATTGTTCTAAGCAATATGGGACTAAAGCCCACTAACTAATAGTTCTAATATAACACTCAACAATCTCATATCGCTGAAATTGACAAAGTGACCATATGGATCGCTAAGTTAAGATTCTTAACCTTGTTGATCGCCTTGTCTCGATTCATGTGTCGTTTATTTCGTTATACTAATTACGAAATACAAACTTGTTGTCTTAATCCTAAACTTGTAATTCAGGTTATTAACAAATAAATAATAGTTATAGAGATTAGTGTAACCTAGATCTAGATGTTATGATACATAAATGGTTTAGGTAACATCGGAAATATGTGACTTACAATGACCTAAGTCTCTAGTAGGAGTTGTTAGTCATATTTGTATTTTAGTATGCTGAATGTTGGTTGAATGTTTTGGGATTGGTAGTTTTTTGTGAACTATAGCATGTTCCAAGGCATAGATATGACATTGGATACCGTAGTCGTAGTACGGATTAGACAGAACTGTAGGCAAGTATACATTGCCCTTGTATTACTTTGTTATTGTCTTTTTCTCCTTGTTACATGATCTCGTGCACATTTTTTCTGTTTTTCATTATATCGTTGTTTACATGTTCTTGTATTTCCCTCTTGATATATTTATTGATCATGATTTTTGTTTACATGAGAATGACTTGACTTGGTTTGTATTACTTGACTTGACTATACTTGCCTCAAATTTTCCTGTTTCCTTGATCCCTTAGATGAGGATATCGTTATTGGTAGTTGGCTATTGACCAATATCAATCGTTAGCACATATCGTGCTGCGATAGAGACTTTACATAGATAGTTAGCACGCACCGTGTTGCTTTCTATATAACCGTTAGCTCGTGTCGTGCTGCAGTTTTACTCAAAATTTTCTGGTAGTCACGACTAATACCATTATTTTTGACGATATGCCTCCCTCTTAGATATAGTCTTCCTTGTATTTATTTTCTTGTATCATTTGCATGTTATTTACTGTTATTCTGCTTGTTTATTATATATCTTGCTATAACTTTTCTGAGGACCTGGTGATCTCTCTTGGTTGTTGTTGAGATCTAACATAGGCATTGTGGTTGCTACATCTTCGGGATCTTTAGGTATCGATAGTGTTGCCGTCTATTTTGTTCTCCCTTAGTTATATCTTTTCATAGTTTATTGTGTAGTTACTGTTGTGGAGGTTATTATGATTACATGAACATTTGTTCTGATTTACACAGCTTAAATGTATTTGAGTCAAACTAGAGTCTGGTTAAATACGTAGCTTGTATGTTTACGTACCTTGGTCCTGCGTATTTTAAGACTTGGGTATGAAATATTTTTTTGGTAGCCCATGTACGTCTCTTCTTTGCAAAATATATGAAGTCGTGGTGGTACCCAGGATAGTAGTACTACTATGAGCCGATAACCAATTGAGGAATAAGATTTAAGAATACATCCACAACTAAGATTATAGACTTCCCTAAGACTCTTTAGAACGATTGCTCTCATGTTATCTTCTTTTTCGACAAAATTGCTTTGTGTTCCTCCCATCCCATAAATTGACTAAACCCTTTCTGTTGACCTCTTGAGTAATTCGCCTTGTTTCTTTTGCTTTGTTATTGGAAAATGCAAAAAATTTTGAGAAATTATATTCATCCTTGTATTACAGAATCGAGAGTTCTTACAGCCAAAGAAATACTGGCGAGACATGACTTCAGATAATGGCATCAAAGTTACATATGTTTCTCGTATTCTACTTGAGCTACACCCTATGGATTTTGATTGACATCTTCAACTGTATATCGCAAATGTAATTTAGAAATATTCATGGATTTAGTCAAGATACGCTCAAGAACCTGTATTATTGGGAATGGCAGATGGGCACTACAACAATCCATCGTATTATAAAATAAAAAAGTTATTTGCAACTGTATGCACACTGGCATGGTAGTAACTTCACGTGAAATAATCACGGAGATATATATTCTCGAGTTTTACCTAGATATCATATGCATCTCGGTTAGCCTCATACCAATTTTGGAAATAACTCGATAATTATTCATGCTTTGCTTGAGCCTACCGTTGTTTGATAATGGTAAATTGCTTGACCCAGCCTTAGGTTTTTGTTACCTCTGTAGCTCCTAAATGACTAATCTAGACAAACCTTATAGTTATATTATAGAGTATAATCAGACTAGGTGATCTGTGTGATTGTGATGTTTGGGTTATAGAAGCCTAAAAAATACAAAATGGCGTATAACTTTGAAGCACCTATGTAAAAAATCACAAGTCTGAAGCATACTAGTCTTTGAAGTTTTATGAGTTTTCGTAGATACTAATCAGAAAGACATAGCCAAAGAAAGAACAAAAAGACGCATAATTCAAGTAAAAGAAAGAAAGATGCATGGTTCAATTAACGCATGGTCAAGTGCCGGGTGATTTTTGTCTTTTCCTTGGATGAAGTGATAAACATTGGGCAGTGTGCAGTGTTCAAAGTCAAAGAAAGATGTCAGTGGTTTTGTTATCATTATTATTTCACCTTTAGAGCTTTACAGAAGCAGTCCTAAGCAGCTCTTTTATAGTATACTACGGGATATGCTATGAATCAAATGTAGTTGGACGCATAGCTACTCTCCATGATGAGATCGTGTGGATAAGGCCGTGTTTTGTGCAGTATGTCTCAAGCCACGTGGAGAGTACGTAATTTTCGTGCACGTTCACTCTCTACTAACTGCAACTGCCTATGCACCTATCCATCTTCATGCGTCTATGAGGCAGGGAACAATACATTTTATTTCCACGTAGATAGTTGTTCCAGTGAAGAAAAACTATAAATAGAGGATAATGTCTTTATCGCAACACACACAAACGTCCATACAGAGAGAGGCGACACGCACAACTAATGCTACGTGAGCTGTGACTTCCTCGAAAGAGCTTTCGGTGATAGAGCCCCCTTGGCTTTCAAGATTTCACCAGTAAACAAGCTTCATCAACCTTCATATCAGATCGTCAATCTCAATTGCAACTTATTATCCTTAACATTTCTTAGGAGCGAATGATGATTTCATATCGTTCTAATCCATTTATCCGTCACCAACCAATTAAGAACATAATGATGTTACCAATTCCAATATAAGTAATTTCTAAAAATATTCTTATTTAGTTATATCAAATTTCTAAAGAATCTTGAGTTCTTTTTCAATCCTACCCGTTATCTAAACCATCATGATTGATATAAAAATTTAGTAGCAACAATCCATATGAAAACAATTATCGACCAAGTCACTTATTCAATTATATATCATTCACATCCATCAAAGTTTATTTACAACTCGTTAAATTTTTTATCATGATCCATCTTCCAAGTTGTACCATCATTTGATACTAGCAAAGTTTCTTATGCATAGAAATTTTTTCTTGTATTAGTTAAGCCAACATATTATCACCTTCAATGTAAAATTCTCATCTCTAGCAACATTTCAATCTGAGGGTCATTCCAATGGCAATCGCCCTCATCGATACAAATTACATGCACTACTCTACTCACATTATGCTGACTCTCAGTTCTGAATGATTACCTATTATTTAAAACTATTCCAACAGTCTCAACGCAACTATCAATCAATAAAACAACTTAATATGATTCGACCGACCAACCAAACCCAACTAATTTTGACAATACAAAGGAATGCAATCAAAATTTTGAAACCAATGCAATCCATCATCCCAACCAACGTTATATTATGGAAGTCCAATCTCCATTCCATTCAGAAGTTTACTTCACAACAAATACAATTAGATCTCACTCAGTCCAACTATACCTACGTGTAACATTAATAGGGACATATTGGCGGTCTCCAAAGTCAATTTAAGTCCGGTCAAGTCTTCAAGGTCAGTTATTCTAATCATAACCAAAACACTCAGGTAACTCATCTAAAATGGATCGTTACCAGGGACATACTTACCTCTCCTCTTAGGGACAATCTATTTCTTATTATGGGGACAATCTGTAGTCCGACTAGTCTAAGGGACAAGGGACGCTACACAATCTTGTGAACATAAATCCTAATTCAAACATTTGAAGCATCAATGTCGACCAACCCAATAATAGGCAACCAACCGATACTCTAGGGTCCAATCTCATAACCCATAATTATCTTTATAACTTATATCCAATGAAGTATCATCTTAGACATACCCTATTATCGATAAGGTTAATCCAATAATTCTCATTAATCAATCTTGAAGCCATCATACAAATTTGATCAATCAACATCCAAAATTTTATATTTCACTTGCATAATTGTGTCATCACATGCTTGATCCAACTTGCATTCCCATATCATACTCAAGTATATATCTGATTGGGCCAACTATACCATTTCCAAATCCAACATCACTACCTCAATAGTCTACCATTTATGATCTTTTCTTTCTGTCTCTTTGCAATTTATACTCAATTCCTATATTTCAAATCATTCGAATGGTTTATACTTGTTAACCAATTAGTAATGTAATTGTATATTCAAGTTTCCTTTAATAACCTACTCTATGAAATTCCATCAATATTGACACATTCATCTTTTACCATTTCATAGTAACCATCAATGTTTATTTTACAACACTCATCAAAGTCTTACAGAAGAATTTCCCTTTTACACACCAAATCAAATGCATAGACACAACATCATTATATACTGATCGTAAAGACCCATAATAAATCATCCACCATCAAAATTTATAATAACTCATTCAATATGACAGGAATCATACAACTAGGTCAAAATCTAATAATTTTATATCTCAACCATCAGAGTCTCATAAGAACATCCATAATTTTCTTTTATACAGCAAGGGACCAGCAAACATTCTATATGCCTCCATATATCCAAGGGTTCATTACTTGTTACTTCGGAACACATCTAAATTCACAATGCATATCTGCACATGCAAAGACTAATTACTTCCTCGAGTACAATCTACCTTTGGGTCATTGATGCAACTTTCGACATCTAATGAAAATTTGCCATATCTCGATAAACTTCTAATATTACCAACAGTTCATCAGTGTCCATCATGCAAGTTCTATATGATCATTCTTATCATTATTCAATATGCGGTTCACTTTTGTTCTTCCAATAAACTGTTGATAGCAACACCCTACCATCAATACCGAATGAAAACCTTTTACCCAACTGATTCAAGTCTCGTCCTGAACCTATAATTCATACAATGATAACCATCAATCTCTCGTAACAGTTCATCCGAACTCATTTATCAAGGAACACACAAAGCCATCAAACATTGTCATGCCTAGTCCCCGAATACATAGGACTAGGAAACGTACATATGCCAGCTACATATTTAACAAGACTGTAGTCCGACTCAAATACGTATAAGCTGTGTAGATCAGAACATGTGTCCATGTAATCCTAATAATATCATCCACACACTAACTATACTATGAACTAAGAAAGAAAATACTAAGAAAGAACAGAATAGATGGCATCAACTAACGATACCTAAAGATCCTAAAAACGAAGCTCCCACTAAGCCTATGTCAGATCTCTGCAATAACCTACAAGAAAACCAGCAATAACCTGGAGAGATCACCTGGTCCTCAGAGGGACATAGCAAGATAAATAATATACATGACTACTATGACATTAAATACATGCATAAAGGGGATGACAGAAATATGGCACTCTACTTCTAAACAAACTACATAAAATGCAACATCAAGGATAATGTTCAACACTTGGGCTAACAGATACAGTACCATCACAATCGTAGCTCATCTGAAACTATCGGCCAACAGAATAATCAAAATCGCATCTCCTCCGAGAATAACGACCAACAGAATATCACAACCGTAGCATGAAACAAACGGCCAAGAAAATCATCAATACAACCGAAGCTCATCCGAACTATCGGCCAACAGAATACTATCATATAGACCGCGTGCCTAGTAAGTGTCCTCTCCGTCTCAATGAACTATATGGATGATCAGTCAAGTCAACTCAAGAAAAATACAAGTAATGGGTCAAGACATACCAAATGAACGTGGCATAGGACTAAGCAACACTATCATTATCCATACATAGAATAGCAAGGATATTTAGGATAAAGAAAATAATGTACGTGCACGTAAATTGAGAAAATATCAATGGAATGAACATGAGAAGTAGTAACCAAGTATGACTGAAAAGAACAATAATAGAAAAATGTATGAAAATACTGTACAGGGGGGAAGGTATACTTGCCTGAAGTTTTGTCCAATCTGTGCTGAGACTGTAGTACCAAAGTCTATCCATCTATCCATGAACCCACGTATTATACTCCATGCAGACATCTATCAACCCAAATCATAAACAAATATATATTACACACTAAAATACATTTATGACTTAACAATTCCTACCTAGAGACTTGGGTCATTCTAAGTCGCGTAATACCAATGTTACCTTCGCCATTTATTAATCATACCATCTAGATCTAGGTTACATTGATCTATATAACTATTATAAACGTCAAATTATAATCCCAACTAGGACTTGATAGTACCCCATACCTTACAAATAATGTATTACTATTACTATAAACAGGGTCAAGGGACATCTCATCACTAAGAGGGTAGAGGCATATACCACTCATAACTTAAGCCATTCTCGATACAATATTTCCTTCAAGTCTGAAACATAACTAAGTCAAAACACATGGGTTAACTCAAAATTATTGTGGATCCCCAATAACTGAAGTTTATGCACATTTCCTTTCTAACAAACCATGCCATAACCCACTACTGATTGCATCATAACAATCGACTTCTATGAATCTCGCATACAAGGCATCAATCACACATTACCAACTATTATTGCATCGTGTCATTGTTGTTTAATTGTTTTGGTATCATTAAGAATTATATACATCATACATATAATAGCCCATATATTTAGACTTATTATATGGTACACTTGGCGAACAAACAGAAGGGTCAGAGAACTTTCAAACATATAAACTACTTGGAATGATCGTATAAGCAACTTTGAAGGATTTTAGAATTAACACTGAATATTTGTCGAAGCAACTTTGAATCATCATAGGAGCCAGTTTGATTTGAATTAAATTGTGTAAAAATTCAATGACATAATGTCGTGCTCTGATACCATTATGTCATGTTTCGATTCTAGAAAATCGAAAGATAGCCGCTTGGGTGATTCCGTAAAAGTCTAGGTTGCACTGGTACCAAGCACAGCCATTACAATTCATAATATTTCTCAAAAAATAATAAAATTACAGCAGAACTAAGTAGATAACTTAGAGTCACAATAAGATATATAGAAATATGTTCTCTTTATTGATAAGTACAATGAATAACAAGGCTTGCAGCGGAATACAAAGCTTACAACAGAACTCAAATACTCTTGATAGCCAACTGAAACACTTATCATCTAGGCTTACATTTAACTTACCGAATTGACTTACAATTGGATGTACCGACTTGCTTACAATCTCACTGGTACAATTTTTTTATTTTGTTTAATACATTATCTCCTTTATTGCAGAAGATATCGTCTTGTAAGAGGAGCTTCTGCACACCCATTTGATTCGTCGATGCCACAACACTGATCAAACGATTCATTCATATACGATCACCTGTAAAGATGCTATCCAACAAAAAAAACATTTTTATGATGGCTAAAAGGTGTTATAAATAACTTTTGTAACATTTTTTAGCAAGCGCCCAAGTGATATAAATACCAGTGTTATAAATGTTTTTAAAAGCGTTATTAATGTTAAGTACATGTACAACACTTTTATCTCGAAGCATTATAAATGGGATGCACATACATAACACTTATTTTCCAAAGTATTATAAATATGATGCACATATATAGCACTTATTAACCAAACGTTATAAATGTGATATACATATATAACACTTTTTTTCATAGCGTCATAAAATAATAGTCAAGTAGTTTCCAATAATGCTCGATTTTAAAAAAAATCCATCTCAAATACAACAAAGATATATTCAAGATAACAATTTATAAAACTCTTAAAACATTCATTTTGAATTAAACATATCATTCAATCCATATATATACAATAGAATCCAAATTATATACCAGTATTCAATTCTCTTTTTACTAACATGTACAAAGAAGCATTGGTGCAACCCTTACCTCGATGCCAAAAATAGTTGAAACTCGATTCAGGATCGAATACTTGATGGCCCTTTGAAACCCCACTCATATCGATCTTTCTGAAGGAAGTCATGACTGGCACAGGAAGGAAGTCTATTAATCTTGTTATAGCAGCACATCAGACAACCAGCATGCCCCTCCTCGATATAACTCTGGAATGGAGGGTAAAATGTGTTTGCCATGTATTGCTCACCATTAAGTGGTTTTAGGGTGACAGATAGTTGTTGGAGCTGGTTTTTTTTAATACCTGCAGCAGAATAATATATAATGTTTCAAAGAATAAATATATGATCGTTACTCAAAATATTTTATAACCAATATGTAAGTAACTAGCATAGATTCCTCAGAGTAGACTAGTTAAAAAGAGTTTTTCAAACTGTAGCAATGGTATTCAAGCCTCCCTATTATCGATAAAAAAAATATAATTATATTAGATTTTGAAGACAACATGATTTATCAAACATGGTAGCAGTTTCTTCTAAAAACCTTTTTATACTAAACTAAACAAGATTACTCTCCTTTGCCCCAAAAAAATGCATAATTCTCCTTGTTATATTGAAAGACATAAGATTGAATGGAAAAAAGTTTATTGTGTGAAGTTCAATAGTAAAACTCACTAATTACTGTCTAAATCAATAATCTATATATTCATTTTTCTTTCTTGATTTCTTATTAAAAAATGAGAAGTTTGATGGCAGAATCACATCTAAAAGCATATATCCCAACTATAATCTTTGGGAAACCATGGGTCGATGAAAAACTTACAAGAACACAAGAACTTGTTGTGCTCCTCAATTAAAACATAGATGAAGAAAAAAATTATTGAAGAAAAATAAATTTAAATGCATGTACTCTTACCTGGAAGAAAACAAGGAAACAATATTTTGAGGGTAGGTTTCATTTCAAAGCAAATAAACAAGAAACTAAACAAAATGTGGAAGAAAGAAATGATCTAGTGTGCCGGGGACAAAGGGCTTCGACGTCGAGTGGATCATAATGGCTCATGATAGCCA
This sequence comes from Iris pallida, assembly GCA_029216955.1. Lineage (NCBI taxonomy): Eukaryota > Viridiplantae > Streptophyta > Magnoliopsida > Asparagales > Iridaceae > Iris > Iris pallida. The sequence continues at coordinate 155,277 of JANAVB010002629.1, read as the reverse complement.
CAGGTATCCTGCAACCATTTCATTTTTCATCTATGAGAACTATATGAATTCGATAGTCTGATACAACAAAGATGTAACAAGAATAACTAAAATTTAAATGAATGCATGTTCTCAGTTAGAAAAAAAGAAAGAAACAATTTAATTATAGGCTTGGATTCGTTTCCCAAGCAAACAAACAAGAAGGGTACCAAATTATGGAAGGAACCAATTATCGAGTGGGTCAAGTGTCACGCCCGACTCAAAAAATCATTCGTCCTCGCATTGATTTCATTGAATCGATCATCCTCGTTGGGGCGTGATGTCATACGAGTCTAGAGTTTGCACTCATACAAGGAAACATGACAGGTTCTCAAAATGGTTATTTCGATTCAATGTTAGTAGCAGAAGAAACAAAGTCACATTGGAGTTACACAGAGTGTACGAAACAATTCTATTTGTTTCAATAAGTAGCTAAATTACAAAGGCTTTTAATAGCCCAAATGAATTTGCCAGATTGGCTTACAACACTCAAGTTCTCTCTTGTCTATAAAGTATTTCCTCGTTCCATACATCATGTCTTCTATATCCCAACCGCATCATCTTGTTGCAAATCTGAACGTCAATGCGGTCATGTCACGCTCACTTCTTCTAATTAAGGGTATTCTAGTCATCATATGCTAATTTGATTTTTTTTAAATATTAATTAAATTAATTATTGTGTAGTTTGGATTGATGTTTTGGTAGGACCAAGATGGTATAACCTTAGTCAACCTTGATTAGAAATCTAATAATATAATTAGATTTATTATTGGATTTTTAGATTTAATTTAGAGTTATTGTCTATTTTTAAGAATTATTTAATTCTTTTTTAACTATTTTTCATTAAGGCTTTAAAGCCTTTTGTCAGTGGGCCTTTTTAGCAACTTAAGAGTGCTTGGCCCATGACTAAACCCTAACCCTAATATCCCCATGCTTGGTCGGCCAAACATAGTAGCCCCCCTCTTCATATTATTCTGCTTTGGTTTGTAGCCGTCACAAGTGCGAACCCTAGTTTCTCCCTTCTCCAAAAACCCTAACTTTCTCATACAGCATCCGATTCACCTCAAACGAATTGTGTTGTGACCATGGGGAGGAGAACTTACTGAAGAATTGCTAGCAAGGATTTGGAGACGTTTGCTCGAGAGAAACTGGTCATTAAAGCGCTCGAGGATTCCCTTTTATTGAGATTCTAACTCTCAATAGGTAAATCTCGTTCTACTATTGTTTGTTCTGATTTTTCTTTACTAGAGCATGAATCTATGTACCCTCGACCTGTAGGATTAGTTTTGTACGATTTTGTGTCTGTTCGATGTGCGTATCGGACACGTATCGGAGCTATAACGTAAGTGTTCGGTGAAATTACTTAATGGATTAAAACTTAATAATTTCCAAAATAATTTATATATTTGGATAGCCCTAGATGTAGGGATCATGACACCGTAGTTTGCGCTTTGAATCGGGCTGGTGTCCGGGTCCAAATAGGACACGAACATGCTGTACGCGCAGGCCGTGTGCGTGCTCTGTTGTCGCGTGTTGTTTGCGCATTATAGAGGCCACGTGGCCGAGTGACACTTGGCATGTAGGTGGGGGCAAATTCTATGGACACGTCCCCCAAGTTTTGTGTCGTCTCGATTCGAATCGAGTGAGAGATCGCGACCGCAAGGGTCGACACACACACGTACGCGCGCGTACAGCCGCCGGTGACACGGCCCAAGTGCCGACACGTGTGGATGCATGGACTCGATCCGATGTGTCCTACGTGTAGCCCTATACTTAGCCTATCCTAGGACACAACCACAACATGTGTTGTGGGACACACGAGTCCCTAGACTCGTCGTTCCGTGTGCACGATGATGCATACTGTTCTGTGCACACGCGAATAGGCCGCATGTTGACACGGGCTTCGTGTGCATCGAACACAATACTTGGCCACATGCTAACTTGGCCAGTAGGTCGGGGACGTGTTAGCCTAGGTGTACACAAAGTTTCAAGAGAAATGGTTTGAAATCGAACGAGAAATCAAACTCGCACCGATTCATTTGACACGCGTATCGGGTTTTCTGATACTCACTCTGTGGACACGATATGGTTTCGACTACGTGAGTACCCGAGAACATCCCACATGTCGAGACCATCGTATTTGCCAAGTTTTGTGGGCTCTAGTTGGGTATTTTACGATTTGGGTCTCGAGTTGAGATTTCGAGTTTCGAATATACATATATTGAATTGATTTTTGTCATAATTTCATTTTCTGAGATTTTAGTGATAATTCTTGTGTTTATAATAGGTTAATTAGGTTCTGGACTTGAGAGGAGTGGTCGTTGGGTTTATACCCTATTTTATCTACTATTTATGTATATATTTGGGTTTTTCCTCTTTATGTATATATACATATATATATTTTTATATTATTTTTTTGACGAAAGGAGAGACTTTATAAAAGTATAAGGCACAAAATGCCGAAGCCTTTACAAAAGAGCGCGACTCGCGCTAGCAAAAAAGTAAAAAGGGAGAACAAAATCGGCCGGACCGAGCCGGAAGTTAGACTAAAGCAACCTCTCCAAAAAACTGCTCGAGGAGTAAGAGCAGCGAGAGCTAACTTTTCTAATTTGTCTGAGAACCTCCCAAAAAAGCTGCGAGGCTCTAAGATGTCGCCCTTTGTATCTGTGCATGTTCCTGTTCTTCCATAAAACCCATATGCAGGCGGCTGCGTCGATCTAGTGCCCATGTGAAATACTTCAGTCGGCGAGGAGATCGTTGAAGCCCCCAGCGTGTTGGTGTTGATAGCATCTGCTGGAAAGGTTGGACCAGACCTGATTGGCGAGATCGCCTGTGCATAGAATGTGAACTGCCGATTCCGCCCTTGGAGAGGAACAATAGTGGCATTTGGACACAAGGTTGTAACCGAGAATTGTGAGGGAGTCATCGGCCGAAAGTTTTTTTCTCTGCGCTCTCCAAATTAGAATCGACCATTTGTTGGCAATACAGGACTGCCAATATGGGCGGTAAAAGGAGAAGGCTCGCCTACTCCTCTAACCGTAATTCTAGCCGAAGCAAGAGTGAAGTCGCCACCGGCTGTCTGGGTCCACCTCAAAGTGTCATCCACTAGGACCATCAAAGGTTCAGCGATGTCGCGGCCGCGGAGTATGCGACGCTAGTTCGTCGAAGCTCTACAGTTGGCGATCACGGTCGTGAGGTTGGAGTGCTGGAATATCTGGCTTTTATTAACCTAGGCTAGATCGTGTTCTTCGTTCGCACCTTCTACCACGGCCTTATGGAGCTGGCATCCATAATGTGCTTTAATCTGCTGAAACCCAGACCACCTTCGGAGGTAGGTTTGGCCATGGTGTCCCAGCTGGCCCAGTGGTGTTTGTCTTTGTCGTCGCTATAACCCTAAAAAAATTGGAGAGAAGAGACTCTATAGATGTTAAAACCTTCTTTAGGGGAGCAAACTGCCAGAGTGTAGATAGGGATGGAAGACAGCACGTGCTTGATCAGAATCATCTTGCCCCCCAAAAATAGAGTAGCGTTGTGCCATCCTTAGATAGTAATTCTGACCCTCCTGACAAGACCTTCAAAGATACCTGAATTGGATTTGTCGTAAACAAGGGGGGCATCCGAGGTATGTGAATGGAGGATACGCGGAGGTAAAAGGTGTCAGATTGGTGAGATTTGCAGAGTGATTTCTATCGGCTTTGTGATGAGTATAGATGATTCTTTTGTTGGAGTTAACGCATTGTCCTGAGCATCTGGTGTATTTCTCTATCACGTTATGAACCGCTTCTACCAACCCGATGTCACCTGCCGAGAAGATGAGAATGTCGTCCGCATAAGCCAAATGCATGATCAAGGGACAGCCGGTGGTGGTGTAGAAGTGATAGAATATGGGGGTGTTGGCTAGGTTGTTCAGATTTCTGCTAAGGGCTTCGGCCGCAATGATAAAGATGGTCGCGGACAGAGGGTCCCCCTGCCTAACCCTGCAGCTCGATCTGAAGAAGTCGGCCGCTTGTCCATTGATGATGGTTGAGAACCAGGAGTTGTTGATGGATCTGAATATGATGTCTATCCACAATTCGGAGAAGTCGAATGCCTTGAGAACCCAGATTAGAAATTGCCAGTCCAGGTAGTCGTATGCTTTCTCCATGTCCACCTTCATAGCCACATTGCTTCCCCTGGACAGGAATTTCATACACGTGATTATCTCCTGAGCTAGAAGGATGTTATCTGTGATGTTGTGCCCTTGGACGAAGCCAGTTTATTCTTCTAATATGATCTTGTAGAGGAGGGTGGACATGCGTGTCACTATGATCTTGGAGATTATTTTGTTGGTAAATGTGCAGAGGCTGATGGGTCAAAAGTCTTTGAAAGTCTCAGGATTTTCTTTCTTAGGGATGAGAATTAGGTTGGCACACGAGATGGATTTGGGGTATCTCGCTCCCTGAAAGAAGGCAATGGCCGCTTCTAGGAAGTCAGCGGCGATGATGTCCAGTAGGAGCAGAAGAACACTCGGGAGAAACCGTCGGGGCCGGAGGCACTGTATTCGTTAAGGGCCCATACTGCCGCTTTGACTTCTTCTGCGGTCGGTATTGCCTGAAGCTGTTCATTCTCTCTCGCTGATCTTGTGAGGAATCTTGGACAGGAATTCATTGTCTTTGAGGATAACATCTTTGGTGAATAGACTGGTGTAGCAGTTAGCTGCGGCTTCCTGAATGATTGTTTGATCTTTCAGGACACGGCCATCGGTATCTGAGATTTGGTGCAAATTCAGTTTTTGTCTCCGGCCTTTAACGCATGAGTGAAAAAAGGCTGAATTCCTGTCTCCCTCTGCGTCCCATGCCAGCCTGGATTTCTGCTTTCATAATTCTTTCTCGACCTTAATTCCAGATTTGAGGATCGCCCTGGTGAGGTTAAGCATGGCACGATACTCCTGCGATCTGTTCGAAGCGAACAGAACCTCTGCTCTGATGACATCATCCTCCGCCTTCTTTATTTCCTGGAAGATGTTACCAAAAGCGTTCCTGCTCCAGGTCGCCAACGCTCTTCTGGTAGCTTTGAGTTTGGCTGTAATACGAAACAGGGGTCCGAAGCTGTGACCGTGTCCCAAGTAGTCGCTATAATATTTCAAAAATGTTGATGAGAGGTCCAGAAGTCCTAGAATTGGAATGCTTTTTTGATGGGAATTGTATTATTGCTTATTTCTCTGAGAAGGGGAGAGTGATCCGATCCTATGGTGTTGAGGTGGGATAGGTTGGAGATGAGGCCCGTGTCTAACTAGCAGTTGTTGATCAGAGCTCTGTCAAGACGAGAGTACTGCCGTCGATGCCCCTCTTGCATGTTGCACCAAGTGAACTCGTTGCTTGTGAAAGGCAGGGAGGTCATGTGGGCATTGAAGATGAAGTCGTTGAAGTCATTCATGGCCGTTTGGTGGGGAAGCCGGCCCCCAGATTTCTCCTCTCTAGAAGAAATAGTATTGAAGTCTCTGACACATAACCATGGTAGATTGCTATGAAGGAGGTTTGTGTCCATCAGAGTGGCCCAAAGCTCTTTTTTCTCGTGAAGGTCATAGCTGTCGTAGACAGCAGATATGAGGGATCGGCTCTGAAGCGTCGGGTTCTCTACCCAGAAAGAGAGCGCTTGCCTGGAGTCGTAGATGGCACCGATATGGATGCCTGAGTCGAAGAAGATCCAGATGTCGTTGCATCCTGCTATAGCGGCTGGGAAACCGAGCGTGAGTTTTACTCAAAGCTCTTTATGTATATGTGTGTGTGTGTGTGTGTGTGTGTGTGTGTGTGTGTGTGTGTGTGTGTGTATTTCATATATATACCAATATGTATATAAATAGATACATTGGTGAGTTAGTCGAGATGCCTAATCTCAGAGTCGAGTTTCATTTCCCCTTCGAGCGACCAACTTCCTTTACTTATATGTGTATTTGTGTATATGTCTATATATATGTATTTTACTTTATTATTGATATATATATATATATATATATATATATATATATATATATATATATATATATATATATATATATATATATTTTATAGATATATATATATATATATATATATATATATATATATATATATATATTTTATATATATATATATATATATATATTTTATATATATATATATATATATATATATATATATATATATATTATATTATATAATATATAATATATATATAATATATATATATATATATATATATATATATATATATTTATATTATTTATATATATATTTATATATATATATATATATATATATATATATATATATATATGATATAGTCTCATAGTTTAATAATTAGCTATTGTTCTCAGTTTTGAACCCTCACAATAGGCCATTGTCGACACACACCACCACACAAACCTCTTTTCACAAGTAAGGTTAGATATATATATATGTGTGTGTGTGTGATTATGTATATATATATATGTGTGTATGTATATATATATATAGGAAGGGGAATCTTATTCATGTATCAGGCGCAAAATTTCGATACCTATACAAGTAAAAGTGCCTCGCGCTCAAAAAAGAAAAAGGAAAGGAAGAACGACAAAAGGTCGCAAAAAGGGTGGAGGCTAGGCTAAGGCTGCCCAAAAGCTGTCCTCGGAGTGGGTGCAGCGCCACTTAGCTCGGTGGATCTAACGGAGAACTTTACGTAATAGCTGGTGAGGAAGGAATTGACGTCCCTCGTACCTATACTTGTTCTGATTCTTCCACAGAACCCAAATATCGATGGCTGCGACGATCTGACGGACGTGTGAGCGACTCCAGCTGGGAAGGAGATCGTTGACGCCTCCTGGATTATGGGTCTGCCAACGCTTGCTGTTGAGGCTGTTCCACAATTGCGATACGAGTTCACCGGATAGGAGGACGTGTTCCGCTGTCTCCTCGTAAGGAGAGGCACAGCAGTGACATCTTGATGCTAGGCTATAGTCGAAAGAGGTGATAGTGTCGTCAGTGGAAAGTTTCTGCCTCTGGGCTCTCTAGATGAGGATCGACCATTTGTTTGGGATGTACGATTGCCAGTAAGGGGTGATGAAGGGAGATGGTGTGCCGGTCCCTTTAGCGACTATCCTGGCAGAGGCCAGCATGAACGAGCCACTTGGATTGGGGGTCCACCACAGATGGTGCAGTTCGTTGGAGATCTACAAATTTTTGGCTGCGAGTCTGTCAACCGCCTCCTGCCCGCACTAGTCTCTGAATCTGGTCCAGATCCATCCAGAAGTGATCTCCCACAGGTCTAGGATCTCCTCCATGTGAGGGTTATTGACTATGTGTAGCGCGTCTCCCAGCCAACGCTCGTTACTCACCGAAGAGTGCTTGTAGCCCAGCTGTAGGCGGATAAGGGGTTAAGCGATCTCACGGCGACAAGTGATGCGATGCCAGGTGGCTGAGGATCTGTTTTTCACTTAGGACAATGTTGGGTGGGCGAATCTGAAGTATCTGGCCTTCATGAACCTGGCCCAAAGAGAGTTGTCCATGCGCAGCTTCCACCATAACTTCATGGAGCATACATCCACTAAGTGCTCTAATCTACAAAATCTCAGGCCACCCTCCTCGGTGGGCTAGACCATGGTGTTCCAACCGGTCCAGCGGTGCTTGTCTTCACCATGACTATGGCCCCAAAAGAATCTGGCGAAGAGGGACTCGAGCGAAGAGAGAACCTTATTTGGAGGGCCGTAAGCTGTCAGAATATGGATGGGGATGGAGGAGAGAACGTGTTTGACCAGAATGAATCATCTTCCCGCCTGGGAAAAGAGTCGTGTTGTGCTAGCCCTCGATTTTCTTTCTGATGGAGGTCACAAGAGACTCAAAATTACTAGAGTTGGACTTGCAGTAAACTAACGGGCAGCCTAAGTAGAAGAACGAAAGATATGCGATGGTGGAAGAAGTTAAATTGGAGAGCCTGGTGGAGTAGTTCCTGTCCGCTTTATGGTGGGTGTAGATGACGCTTTTGTTGTTATTGACCCGTTGGCCAGGGCATGAGGCGTATCTTTCCAGCTTTTGTTGGACAACCTCTACTGATCCGATGTCGTCTAAAGAGAAAATGATGATATCATCAGCGTAAGCGAGGTGAGTGATGATGGGACAACCTGTGGTGGTGTAGAAGTGGTGGAATTGAGGGTTATTGGTCAAGCTTTTGAGATTTCTGCTGAGACCTTCGGCAGCGATGTTGAAGATGGGGGCAGACAGAGGGTCTCCCTGACGCACGCTACGACTGGAAGGAAAGAAGCCCTCTGCTTGGCCGTTGATGACGGTGGAGAACTAGGAGTTGCTGACAGATTTGAAGACAATATCAATCCAAGGTTCGGAGAAACCAAAGGTTCTGAACACCCGGATCATGAATTGCCAGTCTAGGCGATCGTATGCTTTCTCCATATCTAGTTTGATGGCGACGTTACCACCTCTGGCAGGGAATTTCATATATATAACCAATTCTTAGGTGAGGAGGATGTTGTCAATGATATTCCGCCCCTTGACAAAGCCGATCTGCTCTTCCGAGATGATCTTGGGCAGGAGGTCGGATATTCGATTGGCAATGATCTTGGAGATGATCTTGTTGATGAAGTTGTATAAGCTCATGGGCCGGAAGTCTCTTAAGGTGTCTGGATTCTCTTTTTTGGGAATAAGGATGAGGTTTTCCCTGGATATGGATTTCAGGTATCTCGCCCTTTGGAAAAAAGCAGTAGTGGCTTCTAGCAAGTCTGGGGCAATGATGTCCCAACAAGTTCAAAAAAATACCTCGGAGAACCCATCCGGGGAGGGTGCACTGTGGACATCAAGGGACCAAATCGCTGACTTGAGTTCTCCCTCGGAAGGAGTGACAAGAAGCTGCTCATTCTTTCTTTCGGTGATGATGCTGGGGATCTCGGAGAGGAACTCGTCGTCCATGACGATCACCTCTTTGGCAAAAAAAGACGAGTAGAACAGTTCTGCAGCCTCCTGAATGCTCTTCTGGTCGTAGAGTTTATTTCCGTTATGGTTCGAGATGCGATGAAGGTTGAGCTGCTATCTACGACCCTCAACACAAGCGTAGAAAAAGCCTGAGTTGCGGTCCCCCTCTAGGTCCCAGGCCAATCTGGCTTTTTGCTTCCAGAATGTCGTCTCAACCTTCAGGCGGGACTTGAGAATAGTACTGGCTAGATTGAGCGAAGCCAGCGCCTCCGGAGTGCTGTCCGAGGTAAACCGGGTTACCGCTCTGGTCACGTCATCATCCGCGGTTCTGATCGCCTGGAAGATGTTACTGTAAGCGGTCTTGCTCTAGGAAGATAACATCTTACTAGTAGCTCTAAGTTTGACCGCAACTCTCACCAGGGGGTCAAGGCCCTTCGGCTGAGTTCCAAGTAGCTGTCACCACAGATTTGAATTGAGGGTAATGTCTCTAGAAATCCATAAATCGAAATGGTTTTTTGATGCGGTGGACATTTTTGCTGATCTCGATTAAGAGGGGAATGATCCGATTCTGTGGAGTTAAGGTGGGAAAGGTTGGAAATGAGGTCCATGCTAGACCAAAGGCCGTTGGTCAGCGCACGATCCAGGCGGGAGTATTGACGACGGGCCCCTTCCTGTATGTTGTCCCAGGTGAAAGCGTTGCCGGAGAAGGGGAGGCGATTGAGATGGGCGTTGAACATAAAGTTGTTGAAGTCTTTCATAGCCGGAAGCGGAGGCGGGCGGCCCCCTAACTTCTCAGAACTGCAAGATATCGTGTTAAAGTCTCTGAGGCATATCCACGGAAGGTTGATGTAAGGGAGGTGGGAGGCTAAAAGGTGGCTCCAGAGAAGCCTGCGCTCTGGAATCTCGCAACTGTCGTACACTGCATATAAGGGGGAACGGGACCTAAGCATCGGGTGCTCAACCCAGCACGAGAGATCATGTTTCGAGTCCTGAACAAGGCTAAATTTGTTCCCGGCACCGAAGAAAATCTAGATGTCGTCGCATCCGCCAACAGCGGCCTGGAATCCGAGTTGGAGCTGGATGCCTTTGAGTCTCTTCTGTGGAATTTTGGGTTCTATAACTAATAAGATATCGATATGGTAGGTTTTCGTGAGGCAGATGATTCTATTCATCGTCGGCTTGTTAGCAAGACCTCTCACATTCCATGAAAGGATGTTAAGCATTTAGGAGGGAGGGGGTCGAGGTTGTGTAGCTTTGCGGAGGACCTCGTGGTCCTTGCCGAATACTGTTCTTGGTTGTTCTTTTTCTTCTTCTTGCGAGATTTTTTAGAGGTATTGTTGCTAACTTCGGAGGGGTTTGGTGTTGCCTCTAGTGGGACTGTGGAACCGGTCTTGGTGTCTACTGTCTGGTCGGAGACGGCTGTGTCTTCGGATCCATCGGAGTCTGCTAAGGCGCACATGGGATTATGGGGGTCCAGGAATCTAGCTTCCTCGGCGTGTCTCTGCCTGTCCGTGGCCGCTTGGTCAGACACTACACCAAAATGACCATTTTGGAACGGCTAAATTTCGTTCCATATAATTTCTGGAACGCCTATAACATGTGCCTATTTTTGGGCTGCCAATTTGCTTGGAACGAAAAATAAGTGTTCTAAGGGACATATATTGTAACACCATAAATGTGTTCCAGTTTTGGAACACCAATAAAGAGTGCCTAGCAAAGCGTTTCAAAGCTTACTAACTGGAACACCATAAATGCGTTCCAGTTTTGGAACACCAATAAAGCGTGTCTAGCAAAGCGATTCACAGATTACTAACTGGAACACCATAAATGAGTTCCAGTTTTGGAACCCCATAAATGTGTTCCTAATAATGTACCTCCATTGATAGTAAAATTGTCCCTCCTTTGATACTAAATTTTTTTCCAACAAATGATATAACATATTATGCACTTCTTCCAGCAGTTCCTAATACTGTCCCTCCATTGATACTAAAATTGTCCCTCCATTAATACTAAATTTTTTTCCAACAAATGATATAACATATTATGCACTTCTTCCAGCAGTTCCTAACACTGTCCCTCTATTGATACTAAAAATTCAAACATTTGATACATAATAAATCTAAGCAACTGTTTTCAAAAGAATGCAAAACAGTTGCCAACAATCCCAAGTTGCCAACCTTCTATATATCAAAAGAAACATAATTTTTTTCATTCATAATTTACTCTTAGAAGCCATTTTTCCAGTGCAACAAAAATTTCCATATTAAAGCTTGGAACCCCAGAACTTACTTTCAGAAAGGCAACTGAAGAATGGGAAATTACTTTCACAAACCAAAGAAACATAGAACACATAATATCATTATTGATACAACAAATTTGACATAACAAATTTAATCTAAGTTTTGTTCACATACCCAGAATTTGTTCCACTACTTAATTCCACTAATAATCCATATATTATAGTAGACAGTATGAGCAAAAACAAGAAATAGACTCTAAAATCTTCATCATAGTAAGGAGATGGTAGGGAATCTTGACTCATGGTTTCCCGATTCATCGAGCCTATCATAATTCACGAAATCCTGCAAAAAGCAAGAAAAATTATTAAGGGCACAAGATCGAAGAAAACAAAATATAAATTGTATCTTGCTAAATGGTATGAAAAAAGATAACATGTGATGAACAAAACAAATGTGTCCATTTGTGCAGTGAGTGATAATAGGCAGATACATACTCTTACACATTCTTTAAACAAAGTCATAACTAGCCATTTGCATTTGCATCAAAAATCAAACTTAGACTAGTAAAACTTCCAGCTGCCAATGCACAAAGTAGTAAAATTTTACTCTTCAGGACTAAACTGTAGTAACATTAGAAGGTAAAGGGATTTCCTTCTAAATTTTCATAACCACCCACATTAATAAGTAACATAAGGCATGTATTAGATAATTTCAACAGTATTATACAATAGTAAAACTAACTAACATTTTATAGAAAACATACCAACATTTTATACAGAAAGCATATAAATAGATGGTAAATAAAAAACTTGAGAAATAAGCCAATCACACAAGTTTTGGTTCTTTTTTACTATTATGTCCAGGATTTTAGTACCAAATAAATAGACTAATAGAATATCCCTACCTTTTACCAAGGAAATATATAAACAATGTTGGGGCCGACGCACTTCCATCTAATACGTACACCTGCTTCCGGATGGTTACATGTAGAGAACATAACCTGAAACTCGATAAGACTGCATTTATCAGTGCAACACATGTATCACATTGCTTAGTAGCAATGCAATGCATTATGCATATAACTTTCATATGCTAAATGTTTTAGCCCATGCCCAGTGCTATATTTACTGGAAGCTCCACTGTGAGACTTTACAAATACGGGGTATATATATATGTATATGGGAAGTATATATAGTGTGTAGTCTCTGTCATATTTGAACCACTGTCTATCAAAACATGTGATAACCTATCATAGTTGAACCTCTATCTATCGAAAACATATATACAATGCTTCTTCATTTGGATTCGGGATTGGAAGAAGATTTGATGTACATGCTATCATTGTTATCAGAGGGGCTACTGATTACTCCAACATGTATAATTATACATTGATTGTAAAGTCTATTGAAAATAACTGATCTTGATTAATCTCCAACATGTATATTTTTATATACCTATGATAGGTATCGCTTACTAATTCCACAGAAAATGACAGGTCTTGCTCTATCGCAGGCCAAAAGCACCTCTGAATCTGTACATAAAATGTTGGGGCCGACGCCCTTCCATCTAGTACGTACACCCACTTCTGGATGGTTTCATGTAGAGAACAGAACCTAAAAACTCAGTAAGACTGCATTTATCAGTGCAACACATAGATCACATTGCTTAGTAGCAATGTGCTTTTAGCCCATGCCCAGTGCTAAATTTACTGGAAGCTCCATTTTGAGACTTTATATATATATATATATATATATATATATATATATATATATATAGTAAGAAAAAAAAAATATATATATATATATAGTAAGCATCCTCTTGAACCTCTGTATATCGAAAACATATATACAAGGCTTCATCCAGAACTCCCGGATTTGCCTTATCAATAGTTGGACCTCTGTGATAGCCTATCATAGTTGAACTCGTGTGTATCCAGAAAACATATATACAAATGCCTCTAGAAATAGGTCTATTTTCAAGTGAACTCCAGGATTTGCCTTATCCAGAAGCGTTCATGAGAAAATAGCTCTTTCCCATGAGCTTGTGGATGATATAAATAAGCCATGCAACATAATTTCATACCTAAACATGTCTACAATAGTTTCTTCTTATAGGAAAAGTTCATGTGCCATGCTCAAGTTAGATACAATAACCTGCATTTCAGAAATTAAAGTTATGTCAAATAATACAAACAAGAATTTACTAATATACAACTTATTGGTTCAAGCTTTTATGTAAAAAATCATTCCAAACAAGTCCAATATTAGGAAGTTTAAGAAATCTTATTTACAAGTTTCCTAATTCTTTATATGCTTGACCTCTATGATAGAATTCTTTGAGTTGTATGCTAGAACCTGAAATTGAAATAGAAAATTATTGAGTGGAAGTATAATGTATGAATTCCTACAGGTATGCATTCCTACAAGTATGAGTTCCTACAAGTTTCCTACAGGTATGAATTCCTAGTTGTCCATTTGTGAACCAAACAGTATGAATTGGTCAGATTCGTGGAACTCCAATTCGCAAATTCAGAATTCGCCCAAAATCGTAAACCAAACAACAATAGACTTTTATAAACCTGAATCCGAAAACAACAACTTACCTCTGTCATATTTTTCTAGTAATCAGCCTTTCGAGTGGTCTAAAATATTTTTACAGTAGACTTTTCTAGAGTCTATATATATATATATATATATATATATATATATATATATATATATATATATATATATATATATAGCCAAACAACATTGTCTACAATCCAGTAATTTCATATACACTATTTAACCAAACTGGAATAAGCATTCCAGTTACCAAGCAAAAAACATATGTTTAGAAGTAAAATTGATAGATTTTCAACGAAAAAAATTACGATACGCAATTTCAAGTACAATCAACTAAATGTGTCGACCCTATAATATATCTTTGCTTTGATTTGAATACAGAAGTTCTATAAACTTGCATGCAATGTTCACATTTCACAAGGCACATAAAGTACATATCAACTTCATTTATTCTGGTAATGTCCCGGACATCAGATATATCACTATATACTTTTGAAATCATATTTAAAAAAACATAAAAGTGACTTGCACATACCAAGATTTTCAAGTTCTCGCAGAATGCTTTCACCGCATGATGGAATACAATCATCGAGCTAAATTTTCCATTATGGCATTCAGGTGCTAGCACCCGCCCGTCGTCGTAGGCCAAAATCGACATACCCCTAATCCAGACCGTATCCCTAATCCAGACTTAATGGAGACATAATGGAGACAAGTACACATAATAGAGACAAATACCTTAATTTCCGATGAAGAGCTATGTTCGGCCGGACTTCTGCTTCGTGGGGGGAGGGTGCTCTGCGACAGATCTCGTAGGCGATGGTCCAACGCGAGGAAGAGCTCGACCGGAAGAGGGGACGGACGTGGTGGATCTAGTGTTGATGATTGCTAGGGTTGGCGGCTAGGGTTAGGTTTTGAGAATGGATGAGGAGATGAAAATGAGGCAGAGAGGGAGAGAAGAGGAGAAAGACCTTAGGGTTTTCCTTTCCTCCGCTAGAGAGAAGGGGTTTCCTGCCAGTTCAAAAAAAGAATGAAAAATAATAAAGGGTGTGCCAAATTGGAATAGCCTTTGGTGAGTACATACGTGATAATCACGTATTATCTAAATTTTTATTTGGAACGGATTACATGTATTCCATATTAAATCATTTTAACTAAAAATAAAAAAATTAAATATTTGGAACATTTTTTATTTGTGGCACAGTTTTTATCTGTTCCAAATGTTCGGCACGGTAAATAAGCGTTCCAGATTATAAAATGCCTAGTGTTCCTAATTAGCCCATTTTGTGTAGTGACAGGAGGGCTAAAAAACTCTGCAGGAGTTGGGTGAGGAGTGGATAATGATCTCTGATGCTGCGGATTGTGGGTCTTCAGTATCTTCCTTCGGGCTAGAGGCCTTCGTGATAGTTGTTTGTTCTGTGGCTTGCCGTGATATGTCTGGTGTTGAGATACTCTTGGCTGAGTCGGCTTCTGGGTTGCTGAACGGTTGTATGGTGATAACGGGTGGTAGATTCTCTTGTGCCTCAGAATCGATAATAATGTCTTCCGAATTAAGAGCTTCGAACCTGTTAGTGGTGGATATCGGGAGAGATAGGATTGACTTATTTTAGGGGAGGGGAGGTGGTAGCCTGAATTGTGTCTGGGGTGTCCTCGAATCTGTGGTGTGAGTCTGTGGTGAGTTGTATGTGTTGTAACTCCTATTGTGGCTTCTGCGGGGGGGGGGATCCTTGGGGGCAAGATGTTTCTTTTGTTTCAACTCTGGGTGAGCTTTGTAGCAGAACTTGGTGAGGTGTCCTCTGATGTGACAGTGATTGCAAAAGAGGACATTGTTGTCGCAGATGAGGGGTTGGATATAGGTCTGGTTACCTAACACAATGTTAATTGATTTGGGGAGCTCTTTGGAGATGCTAGTTCTATGCAGACTTTAGCGTAGTTGGCTCTGGTGAGGTTCCTGGTTTCTTCCACCATGGCCACAAAAGTGCCAAAGGAGTTGACTATTCTTTTGAGAGCCGCTGGGATGAAGCAGATCAGAGGGAGTTGGGGAGGGTAACCTGTCAAGACCCACACCCAGTGTAGGGATACGAGAAGTAGGTACGTCCAGCCTATGCCACAGTGTCGACGGTAGAATGTTGTCCTAGGTTACAATCTAATCAACAACTCACGCAATTATATAATGTACTTCTCAATCTCAACTCCGAACGGAGGACAAGTATAGATATAATGAAATTTCAATCACAGTCTAAGCACGATATAATAACACAAAAGTTTATAAGTAAGACTAAATAACAACAACAAACCAACTACTAAATAATAATAATCTCAAAACAAACAATATCTCAACTTATTACAATTCAAGTTTTAAAACATAAAAATTAAACCAAGTCAAGTAGCTAGTCTCCCGATCACTCCTGAGTGTCAGGGCCAAAGGTAGCTAAGCCATCTCCTGGTCCATAGTAAGTAGGGCAAGTGTCCTCGGGGCAAGCATCTGTAATATTTTCAACAGGTCCAGTCAGGACAGAAACGAGCATAACTCATCAAGAAATCCCGAGTAAATGACAAAGAACTATAAACAGTTATAGACAGTTGTATTGATGAACATGGCAGTTTATATAAGTAATGATGTAGAGAATCAATTAAGGTACAAAGAAAGTAAGGTAATTAAACAAGAGAAGAAGCATGGCAATGAAAACTGTAAAATATGATCTAGTTGAACTAGAGTAACATGATATGTCCAAACAGTATAATATGAGTCAAGTATAATCCCAATGTGAGTCCATACAATGTAAATCTAATACCAGGTGATTCCAGTAGAAGATGAGTCCAGTATAAGTTGAGTCCAGTCAGTGATCAAAGATTCCAGGGTGAGTCCAGTATTTGGGAATGTAGGTAATACGGCACATCTCACACTCGGCCAAGTGTGGGATGGCTATCATTCCAGTATAATTCTAAGGAAGTGGTTCCAGTATTTGGGAATGTCACATGTCTACTCTAATATTTCCATGCCCAACAAGTAAAAGTGAATCCATAACCCGACACGAAATAAGTACAAGTCTAGCCAGAACATGAATGATACGAGTAAGTGATTCTAGTAGGTGATGCCAGTAGTGGTTCCAGAAATGGAGGCCAGATGTGAATAAACGAGTGTCGCATGAAATGGGTCCAGCAATATCAAATCGTGTCTGTAACATAGAATCAAATAGAACTAACTAGAACTGAAGTACAGTAATCGACAAGTAAATGAAAGAACTATCAGAGAATGTACTCGCCTGATACTCCAAAAAGAGTAGTATAATATCATATGTCTGCACCGGAGTCACAATGACCTAAATAGAGCAGTATGGGTTATAATGTATTTAAAATAAGGTAAATGAAGTTTACGATGCAATCTACCTGATTCTAGGTCAATCTAGGTCAAAGTCAACTCTAGGTCAACTTTGGTCAACCCTTAGTCAAACGAAGTCAACATCTTGTCAAACGAGGACAAACTTTTAGGGTTTTGGGTCAACTCTAGTCAAGCTAGGTCAATTGGTCAAACTTAGGCTAGCAAGGGTCCATTGGTCAAACTTTGGTCAATTCTAGGGTTTGAAATATGATAAGTAACTAATATCTAGGCAACTAGATACTAGTCAAACTTACATTAAGTAACCCACTTTAACCATATACCATATACCCTAAGGCTTATATATAAATATACACGGACACTACCACTTCTACCTCACCTTCAACTTCAATATCTATATATATATAATGTAGACACATTCAAGTCAGAATAATTATAGATACAACCAACTCTAATATCTATGACTAACCTCCATATTTGCCTTTCTAATACCCAGCTTACCTACATACATATTAGGATACATACATGCATTGCACATTCATTCATTCATGCTTGCATACATTACATATTTTACTTGGCATATATCATTTTCAAGTTCATTCTACAGTAATCTCAGAAACATTATTCCGCTCAATTGATTTCAAACTCCAAAACCTCATAACCAAATCCCATATCAATCTCAGGTAAATACTAAATCAAAACCCCAATTCTCCTTAAACCCAAAACTGTGAACTCAAATAACTCTACATACAAACCATCATTAAACTCAGATTTTATATATTAATATTCAATCTCAGGTTGCATAATATTGTAAAATAGGTACTGCTCTTATGAGCAGGTCATGGCTAAAACCAAAGAGTGTTGCAGATGCAAACAATGTCCAAGTTTGCAACAAATAAGCAAAATATAACGTGTCAATGTAGTGTCAATATAGTGCAGCAATGTGGTGTCAAGTGGATGTATGAAAGAGTGTCAATGTGAATGTCAAGTGAATGTAGCAAGGTGTCAGACAAAGTGAACAACACGACATGGGTGTGATTACAACATCAATATCATTCGAAATCTATGAACTTCTCAATTCAATCCAATTTACAAAAAATGTCAAATCGAGAACTGAAATCAGTCCATACACATTGCATATTCGAAACCAAATCATTCAAAATCAAAACATACAACATGTGTCAGAGGGGGGTCGAGTGTGTGTGATATACACGTGTCCATGGTGTGTCAAAACTATGTCCAAGTCGTGTCAAACACGAGTGTCAATATGTAACAGAAACTGTGCTAAGGCACAGCATCGTGCACGCATGTTGATTGAGCTAGAGACACGTGTCCTACCTAGTGTGTCATGGTCGTGCACATAGGTAGAGGGGGTCTAGATCTAGGTGTCTAGGTGTCTGTATCGAGTCGGGGTAGTGTCATGTCCTCACACGAGAGCCGTATCAGAGAGAGATTCACTGTGTGTGCGTGACAGTGTAAAACCAATACTCGAAGAATATCCTTCAACCTATTCGATAAAATTTTACCAAACTTCTTAGGTGTCGTGTCAGACAAGTGTCCTATGTGTCCATAAAGTTTGGTGTCATATAGTGTTGTGTCATATCCTGTGTCGACCCCGAGCAGCAGGGGATGTGCACGGTGTGCACGAGACAGTACAATGTCAGTGCGCGGTCGATTTCTCCTCGTGTGGTGAACCATTACACCTAAGATTTTGGGGGCATATTGTCAGTGTATGCCCCCTCGTGTCCGCTAAAAATAGAGTTATATGAAGCCTTGTCGTGTCCGCTAGAACACCCGAGCAGCAGGGGAGCCGCACGAGCCCCGTACGGTGTCTCGTGCATGAGGTGCGTGTCCATTTTGGACACGAATACAATCCCAAATCGTGCTCAGTCACATATAAAATTAATCCCAATATATAGGGCTTTCCAAATCTATAATTTGTTTTGAAATACAAGAACAAACAGTCCACAGTGGCATTCTAACAAACACATGCATATACACATTGACACGTGTCCAATACGGACACCAAATGGATACGTTTTTCTACCAAACTTGTGGGACAGCTAGGGGACACCTAGATCTAGTCTATTATGCAAAGAAATCAGAATTAAAACATAATTTAAAAGGTTTACCTATAGTGTGTCAATGACAAGAAAAAAGCCCCAAATAGAATAATTCTCCTTGCAAGCCAATAGATCCGAATTGTACCAAAACTAAGATTTCTCTCCATAAACAGAAAATAGAGTAGGATTAGACTCTAATGCAAGAATCTAGAGTCAAAATGGAATTAAAATGGAATAGTTATGGATTGGAGAAGAATGACAATACCTTTTCTTTTCCAAAAGTTGGTTTGATACAAAAGAGGCAAGAACAATAGGAAAAGAGATTTTATAGTGGTGGATCCCTATGTGGCTGGCCATAAGGAGGAAAAATGGGGTTAGGGCTATAACTAATGGGCTTGGGCCAAGTTTCAAGGATAAAGTAAATCACTCCTTAAGTCAAAAGTCCATGAACCTAATCATTTATTCTCCTACATGAAACTTGATTCTAAATGACTTAACTTGGGTTGACTTAAGTTAGGCTAGGGTACCAACATGCTATTCAAGTCACCATAGATAGAGTCAACATCTAGGTTCGTCTCTTAAATCACAACTAGTAAAAGTCAAGATTAACCACCATCAATCCAATAATTAATCAAATAATTCCAATAAGTCAAAATGACCAAAATATCCCTAGACTAAAGATGATAAATAAATATCCCAATTATATGGTTAGGCTCAAGGTCAGACAGTCTCTAGGGTTTCACTAGCAGCACATCAAAATCATAAGTCATGGTTTTTAAATAGTTTTAAGGTGATTAAAATTTACCAAAAATCATAATGTGATATAAATATCGATAAATAAATAATTATAATTACAAAAGTTCAAAATTACCCTCATTTGGAAAACTGGGTGTTACAAGTCTACCCCCTTAGAAAAATTCCGTCCTCGAAATTAAAATGATCGTAACCCTATTAAGTCAAACCCCCATCCAAGTCAAGGTCGATAGATAACAAGAAACACAATCCTACTGGTCGTGATTCCACAGTCTCGATCAGGATAACTACGCTATCTAACATATCACAAGCATATCCTGGCAGGTACTAATCGAATCACACATGAAGGTGGGGAGGAAGAACGAGAAGGACAAACCTGCTAACCCATCACCTGCAGCGTCGGTCTCCTCGACCGCCATCGCAAAAGCTCCACCCTTCTGGTGCTGAGCTACAGGTGGCCTAGCTCCCTCAAAAAATGGTACAACGGGACAATTTATCATCTTGTGAGCATCAGACCCACAAAATAGACAAATCTTTAGCCTCCTCCTACAAGACTCCCAAACATGCCCTGCCTTCCTGCAGTAGGCACAAGTCTGCACCCTGCGGTCTTGTCCTTTAGGCTGATGCTGTGCTTGTTGTACTCTTACTGGTGCCTATGTCTGCTGAATCTGTACATGAGGCCTCTTGGCCTGGCCTTCGCTGCTACTGGCTCCCTGAAAGTCCCGACCTTTCTTCAGTTTCAGCCCCAGGTCGTCCTCTGCCGCCATAGCTCCTGCCAAGATCTCCACGAAGGTAGCATTCTGGTCACTCTTAGTCAGTGATCGAACCTCCCTGATCAACCCTCGACAAAACTTCTTAGCCTTCGTCTTCTCCGTCAGATCATCTATAAACCTGGCCAACCGACAGAACTCTCCGACGTACTCTGCAACTGTCTGGTTCACATGAACCAGACTCTCGAACTGCGCTTCGATGCCTCCTAGTGCAACATCCGGGAAGAACTATTCCTTGAATAGCTCCTTGAACTGCTCTCATATCTGATCCTTTGTTCCCACTCGGGGGTCTGTCTGGTACCAGGTACGAGCTAGGTCCTGCATCTGACTGCCCGCTGCCTCAATATGAAGTCTGGCTGGTATCTGTGCTAGTCGAAAAATCTTTTCGATGTGCTAAATCCAGTCATCTGTGTAGTGGTACCAAAAAAATCCCTCGGACGCATCTTCTGAAACTCCTGGATGTCCGGCGTCCTCTGATGGCACTGATGTGTCTATGCTGGCCCCTGGATGGTCACCATCTCCACTGTCGTCCAGACCAGCTGGTGAGCCTCGTCTATACCCTGACGGAAGTCGATAGTCTGACGCTGCTGCTACTGCTGGTGGGACTCCAGAATCTTCTCTACAAAGAAAAATAGGTGGGCAACATCAACTAATCCTACATGTGGCTGCAGATGCTGTCGCTGAAATATCTCATAAATGACTGGGGTCATCCTCCGAACAGGTGGAGGCATACCCCCAATGGCTGCAGTCGTTCCAATCTGATCAGAAATAGAAGGTGCTACAGTCCCAGCATCCTGCTGCACTGGACGAGAGGTGGCAGACCCCTCTCCAGCGGCTGCTGTACCAGAGCGATGTAATCGTGTCTCTACCATCCTAAATACAGATCGAACAAGGAAGTCAATATTGAACAGGAATCGATATAATCAAAGGAGGACAGTTTATTTCAAGAAGGCAAATTAGTAAGATGTGTATATGGCATTAATTAAAGCAAAAAATTTTCTAACTATGATTGAGTTCCTCTCCGTTAAAGCCTCTCTCTCAATCCTATCGCAGGCTGTAGTGATACTCTAGTTCGAATACCACTACATAAACTCGACCTGCATGGGCCACCACTAAAAACGTGTCACGACCCGCACCCAGTGTAGGGGCACGAAAAGTGGGTATGTCCAACCAACTCTGCAGTATCGGTGGTAGAACGCTGTCCTAGGTTACTATCTAATCAACAACTCACGCAATTTTATAATACACTTGTCAATCTCAACTCCAAACGAAAGACAAGTATAGATATAATGAAATCCCAATCACAGTCTAAGCACGATATGATAACACAGAAGTTTATAACTAAGACTAAATAACAACAATAAACCAACTACTAAATAATAATAATCTCAAAACAAACAATATCTCAACTTATTACAATTCAAGTTCTAAAACATAAAAACTAAACCAAGTCAACTAGTTAGTCTTCCGATCACTCCTGAGTGTCAGGGCCAAAGGTAGCTAAGCCATCTCCTGGTCCATAGTAAGTAGGGCAAGTGTCCTTGGGACACGAATCTGTAATATTTTCAACAGGTCAAGTCAGGACAGGAACGAGCACAACTCATCAAGAAATCCCAAGTAAATGACAGAGAACTATAAATAGTTATAGACAGTTGTATTGATGAACATGGCAGTTTATATGAGTAATGATGCAGAGAAAAGTTAAGGTACAAGGAAAGTAAGGTAATTAAATAAGAGGAGAAGCATGGCAATGAAGACTGTAAAATATGATCTAGCTGAACTAGAGTAACATGATATAAGTCCAGACAGTATAATATGAGTCAAGTGTAATCCCAATGCGAGTCCAGACAATATAAATCTAATACCAGATGATTCCAGTACAAGATGATTCCAGTATAAGTTGAGTCCAGTTAGTGATCAAAGATTCCAGGGTGAGTCCACACTATACTCTAATAGTGTATTTTAAAATATCAAGATCGACATGTAAACTGTTGTAGGTAATATGCCACATCGCACACTCGGCCAAGTGTGGGATGGCTATCATTCTAGTATAATTCTAAGGGAGTGGTTCCAGTATTTGGGAATGTTCACATGTCTACTCCAATATTTTCCCGCCCAACAAGTACAAGTGAATCCATAACCCGACATAAAATAAGTACAAATCCAGCCAGAACATGAATGATACAAGTAAGTGATTCCAGTAGGTGATTCCAGTAGGTGATGGCAGTAGTGGTTCCAGAAATAGGGGCCAGACATGAATAAACGAGTATCGCATGAAATGGGTCCAGCAATATCAAATCGTGTTTGTAACAGAGATTCAAATAGAACTAACTAAAATTGAAGTACAGTAATCGACAAGTAAATAAAAGAACTATCAGAGAATGTACTCGTCTGATACTCCCAAAAGAGTAGTATAATATCTGATGTCTGTACGGGAGTCACAATGTCCTAAATAGAGCAGTATAGGTTATAATGTATTTAAAATAAGGTAAATGGAAGTTTACGATGCAATCTACATGATTCTAGGTCAATCTAGTTTAAAGTCAACTCTAGGTCAACTTTGGTCAAACCTTAGTCAAACCAAGTCAACATCTAGTCAAACTAGGTCAAACTTTTAGGGTTTTGGGTCAACTATAGTCAAGCTAGGTAAATTGCTCAAACTTAGGCTATCAAGGGTCAATTGGTCAAAATTTGGTCAATTCTAGGGTTTGAAATATGATAAGTAACTAATATCTAGGCAAATAGATACTAGTCAAACTTACACTAACTTACTCACTTTAACCATATACCATATACCCTAAGGCTTATGTATAAATATACAAGGACACTACCACTTCTACCTAACGTTCAACTTCAATATCTATATATATATATATATATAATGTAGACACATTCAAGTCAGAATAATTATAGATACAACCAACTCTAATATCTATGACTAACCTCCCTATTTGCCTTTCTAATACCCACCTTACCTTCATATATATTAGGATACATACATGCATTGCATATTCATTCAGTCATGCTTGTATACATTATATATTTTACTTAGCATATATCATTTTCAGGTTCATTCTACAGTAATCTCAGGAGCAATATTCAGTTCAATTGATTTCAAACTACAAAACGTCATAACCAAATCCCATATCAATCTCAGGTAAATACTAAATCAAAACCCCAATTCTTCTTAAACCAAAAACTGTGAACTCAAATAACTCTACATACAAACCATTATTAAACTCATATTTTATATATTAATTTTCAATCTCTGGTTGCATAATATTGCAAAATAGGTACTGCTCTTATGAGTAGGTCATGGCTAAAACCAAGGTGTCAGACAAAGTGGTGTCAATATAGTTTAAAGTGTTAATGTAGTGTCAATATAGTGCAGCAATATGGTGTCAAGTGGATGTATGAAAGAGTGTCAATGTAAATGTCAAGTGAATGCAGCAAGGTGTCAGACAAAGTGAACAACGTGACATGGGTGTGGTTACAACATCAATATCATTCAAAATCTATGAACATCTCAATTCAACCCAATTCATAAAAACTGTCAAATCGATAATTGAAATCAGTCCATACATATTGCATATTCGAAACCAAATCATTCAAAATCAAAACATACAACATGTGTCAAAGGGGGGGTCGAGTGTCTGTGATACACACGTGTCCATGGTGTGGCAAAACTGTGTCAAAGTCGTGTCAAACACGAGTGTCAACATGTGACAGAAACTGTGCAAAGGCACAGCCTCGTGTACGCGTGTTGAGTGAGCTAGGGACACGTGTGTCCTACCTAGTGTATCGTGGTCGTGCACATAGGTAGAGGGGGTCTAGGGCTAGGTGTTTAGGTGTCTTTATCGAGTCAGGGTCGTGTCGTGTCCTCACACGAGAGCCGTATCAGAGAGAGATTTTTTGTGTGTGTGACAGTGTAAAATCAGTGTGCGACGAATATCCTTCAACCCACTCGAAAAAATCGTACCAAACTTCTTGGGTGTCGTGTTAGACAAGTGTCCTACGTGTCTACAATGTTTGGTGTCATATAGTATCGTATCGTGTCCTGTGTCGACCCCGAGCAGCAGGAGATGTGCATAGTGTGCACGAGATAGTGCATTATCAGTGCGCGGTTGATTTCTCCTCGTTTGGTAAACCATTTCACCTAAGATTTTGGGGGCATGCTGTCAGTGTATGCCCCCTCGATTCCACTAAAAATAGTGTCATATAAAGCCGTGTCATGTCCGTTAGGACACCCGAGCAGCAGGGGAGCCGTACGAGCCCCGTGCGGTGTCTCGTGCATGAGGTGCGTGTCTATTTTGGATACGAATACAACCCCAAATCGTGCTTAGTCACATATAAAATTAATCCCCATATATATGGCATTCCAAATCTATAATTTTTTTGAAAAACAAGAACAAACAGTCCACAGTGGCATTCTAACAAACACATGTACATACACATTGACACGTGTCCGATACGGACACCAAATGGACACGGTTTCCTACCAAACTTGAGGGACAGCTAGGGGACCCCTAGATCTAGGCTATTATGCAAAGAAATCAGAATTAAAACTTAATTTAGAGGGTTTACCTATAGTATGTAAATGACAAGGAAAAAGCCCCAAAAAGAATGATTCTCCTTAAAAGCCAATAGCTCCAAATTGTACAAAAACTGTGATTTCACTCCATGAACAAAAAATAGAGTAGGATTATACTCTAATGCAAGAAACTAGAGTCAAAAAGGAATTAAAATGGAATAGTTATGGATTGGGGAAGAATGATAATACAGTTGCTTTTCTCAAAGTTGGTTTGATACAAAAGAGGCAAGAACAATAGGAAGAGAGATTTTATAGTGGGGGGATCCCTATATGGCTCGCCATAAAGGAGGAAATTAGGGTTAGGGTTATAACTAATGGGCTTGGGCCAAGTTTCAAGGATAAATTAAATCACTCCTTAAGTCAAAAGTCCATGAACCTAATCATTTATTCTCTTATATGAAACTTGATTCTAAATGACTTAACTTAGGTTGACTTAAGTTAGACTAGGGTACCACCATGCTATTCAAGTCACCATAGCTAGAGTCAACATCTAGGTTGGTCTCTTAAGCCACAACTAGTAAAAGTTAAATTTAACAACCATCAATCTAATAATTAATCAAATAATTCCAATAAGTCAAAATGACCAAAATACCCCTAGACTAAAAATGATAAATAAATACCCTAATCACATGGTTAGGCTCTAGGTCAGACAGTCTCTAGAGTTTCACTAGCAGCACATCAAAATCATAATTCATGTTTTTTAAATAGTTTTAAGGAGATTAAAAATCAACAAAAATCATAATATGATATAAATATCAATAAATAAATAATTATAATTACAAAAGTTCAAAATTACCCTCATTTGGATAACTGGGTGTTACATGACCCAGGCTGCAACAATGGGTAAGTCCTCTGTAGGATTGAGGGTTTGGGACCATCTGACAACTGTCACGATTTTGGTGTCCACCTTGCTGGTTACGTGGGTCACGGCAATCCTTTGGTCTTCTACCGAAGAGAGAAGGAGGAGAATGTTTTTGGGGTCCAGGGGAGCTACTCTATATGCCGCTTTGAAGTGCCATTTGGCAATGGCTTCTTGGACTCTAGTAAGTTTGGGGCAACCTTAGGAGAACTAGAGTACAAAGGTGGAGGAGAACCGTTGGTGTAGGGAGGTCAGGTCAGCTTCAGAGAAGGGGATCGATAATGGTTGTCCCGCAGGAGATGGGATATAGTCGATCTCCGGGAGCAAAACATCGGAGAGGATCGAAACATGCGGGGTAGCACGATCGGGCCTCACCAGGTCTACGAATAAGACAGCGTTGATAGTCCCAGGAAGAGCTGTCGCACTCGAGGGATGAGAGGATGATGGTACGATAGGAAGAGCTGTCGCACTCGAGGGATGAGAGGATGCCTGGGGGAGTGGATGGGTGTCCTGGGCCTACGAAACCAGGAGCACACAAAGAGGGTCCGCGGAGGGTGGACGGGACGGGTGAGGCGGTCGAAATGCCTCCAGGCTCTCTCCCGGCAGCCAAAAGCGGGGAGATCACACCTATGTCTGCAGTCCGCTGCGAAGGAGGACAAGAGCTAGGGCGAAGGGTGGAGGGGCTACAGGCCCGGCCTCGAAGCTAGACTCCGCATGCCGGCTAGACCTCCTACAGGCGGCACAAACTCCGGGAGGTGGAGGCTCAAGGCCCGCAGTGACAATGGGACTGGGCGCATGACTCCCCGGGGATCCTGCGATCGTGGACGTCGGGAGGCTAGTGCATAGAGGGGGGTAGGCGCATAGCCATCCCCTGGCGGCGCATGGCCCGGCAGCAGCGTTAGACCCTCCCGGAAGGAGAGCATATGGGGTGGAGGTCGGGCGCATGGACCGCCCCAGACACCGCATGGTCCGGCGCAAGGGCCGGCGCATGACCCGATGGTTGATGCGACACATAGGGGAGGCTATGCTCCGCTGGAGGCCGCAAGGGTGCATGACCCTCAAGTTTGGCGCATGCCCAGGAGGAGAAGCAGGAGGGGGCGCATGGTCTGGGTGCCACAGGCCCGAGGACGGGAGGGAAGGATTCAAATTTTGCATCACAAGAGGAGAAGAGCGGGAAAGATCCAGGCCTACGACCGAACCGATGGGGGAGGGGGGCTCGCGGCTCCGGCACGGGGCTGCTGCGAGGCCGAAGGCTGGATGGCCTGGCTGGAAATATACCAAATAGTGGATGTACTTGGTAGGCTGGATGGATGGCCTGGCTGGACGCACCTGGGAATATACTCATCCAAGAGCTCATCCAAAGAAAATCCAGCTTGAAAGGAGTAAGGTCCATATCAGCACCAACAAGAATCCAAATCTTCTGCTAACCCTCTTTTATTTTTTAACTGTCTATTCATCATCTTATAACAGAAGCATAGAAGTAACAATAACCTGATAGTAAAAATGGAGGTCTTTATAAAAGAGAAGCACAAACTAATATCGCTATCTCAATTTTTGCATACCAAATAGTGCTAAAGGCTCTAAGCTTCGTTCTTGTTACCATCTATATATTGAAAAATTAAATTTAACGCCAACTGTATTGTTGTGCCTCGTTAGCGTTACGTATATTTTGGCATATGAAAAAGAAAAAGTTAAATGCTTACAACTATGCATATATAAAAACCACTATATAAAATAGAAACCAACCAAACAATAGGTTCTCCTTCCAAAGTCAAAATTATGAAAAAAAATCATTAAAATCAAGCAAAATCATAAGCAGTCAATTTCTAGACTTATATTTAATCAAGCAAACTTTTAAGATAAGAAAAGAAGAGGAATCTTTTGAAACTGCTATAATTTGAAACATCTATATCTCTAACTTATTTGAAGAGAGTAGCTTCAAATACAGACAAAACAAGCAACATTGTTATAGTCAAAATGACAGGAATAATTTGAATGTGGGTTTAAACAAGAATTCTTTTTTTACTAAAATCATGCGTTACTCAAATAAAATATTCAATTTAAACATCTGATGGACTTGGAATTCTGTAGATACACAATGTAACCATGAAGTCCTCAAATGTAAGATTTGGAATATCTTTTGGATCACCACCACTGTCCACTCGATAAGTATTTTTTGGAAAAAGAGCCTGGAACAAATGAATACATAAAGACGTAATATGTCCTATAATACTTAAAACCTAGCAAGATACTCTCAAAGATGTAATGTGAGATCAGGCAATTTGCACCTGGCAATTACAAGTGACTATCTCATTACTTATATCTTCACCAAATAGCTATATTCTTTCTGTCATAAGTATTGTCTCCCTTAACCATGGTCATATTTTCATGGGCTTCTAGTGAAGTAGCCTGCAAATATGAGGAAATTAAAATACATGTTCTTCCAACTAACTAAATTCTACAAACCACATGGGGGGATAAATAGACTTGAAAATTAGAAGACTAAACATGATTCAATCAGCTTGATCTAACACCAACATGCATGTGAATTAAGCAACCGTCAGATTAATTTTCAAACAAGTTATTGTAACTGCAAACCAAATGTGTGTTTACTATCAAGGGCTCCAATTAGTAGAAAATGTGCACATATTTTATTTGACCCATTCACTAATTAATATTTTCTACATTTCCACTCTACGGTATGATTGTTTACTATAAAATTATTGCAGAATCTGTTAATAAAATGAGGAAAAAGGCGGGGAATAAAAGGTTTTCCTGTGTTATGATCTTCTCGAGCTGCTAAATAGAAAAACCGATATCGTCAAACTGATTGCTAAAAACTAGAACTTAAGCACACATGCACTCTATACTTAGGTGAGCATGTTTCATACAATAGAACAAGTGCAAGAGATAAAAACTAAGTAGAAATGTGTCTTGTGCCATTTTTATGTTAGCTTGATGTTTGTAGTACATATAGCCAATGAGAGAGCCAAAGACATCTTTAATGTTAATTAGGTAATTCATGTAGTTTATTTGATGGATTAAAGCATATGTATGAACATTACAACCTTGTGCTTCAAAGTTTTCCCGTAACTTTAAAGTGCAATCGTGGTCATGAAGGAATGAATGTAGTTCACTTCTTTCCAAAGAAGATAAATTGCATCTTGTGATCCAAAAATATATATAGAGGCTAGTACGTATATTGAGGATCAAATCTCCACCTCCAATTTCTTTTGTAGTATGGTGTTTCATTTGTCCTCCTTATGTACTGTAAAGCCCCCAAAATTTTATTTTTATTTTTGATTTAAATAATATCTTCGTGGAATTTTTTATTTCAAAATAATATTTTATTATATAAATAGCTCTAGTCATGGTTGAGATTGCTTATGCATAATGACTAAGAAATGTGGCATAGCCTATGCCGCAATATCGGCGTAGTATGTTGTCTAGATCTTAAAGTACAATATTCAAAGGTCATAACTATTCTCTTTATTTGCTCATTCACAATAACTAAATCAAGTAACAATATTCAAAGATTACATTTGAATAAAATATAATGTCTCACGAAATCAAAAACAACTAATTAAAACTTTATGATCAACTCATTTATCTAAGTAGTCTCTAGGATCGGCCATCGAAACATATCCATATCTCTCTCAAGGATCCCAGTGCATGGAATAATATATAGTTGACTAAGCTAAAGAAATTGGTTTTCAGTCAGGATTAGAACGAGTATAATTCATTGCATGCAGTTCCAAATATATGATAACAACTATAAAAATAGTGAATAGTCATGGAATACATGATGAAATAAGAAAACTAAAATCATGGCATGGAAAATAAAGAAAAATAGTTAACACGAATTATAAAGACAAGTAAGCATTGAACAAGAAAACATAACCATCTAAATGATTTGAAGTACACATTTCAATATGTGATCGGTCTAGGACATTACACCCCAAAGTCTACATAGGATTTGTATTCTCATTATCTACATAGCATAAAATATAAAATAAAGCACGGTCTAAGGTCTGATCACATATCTACTTAGTACTTCTCTGCCCGACTACTACACATTCATCAAGTCACAACAATAGATGACGAAACACGAGAATACAAGCACAATAAAATATGGTATCATGACTAAAATCTATATGTCACTAATTCGTGTAACAATCGTGTCAAGAATCAGGTATAACATCCCTACTCCTGCAAGTATATTAAATATCAATATTAGAAGCAAACAAGAAATGTACTCGCTTGGGGTCCAGAGCTGGTGAAACAAACTATTCCATCGAGTCCAGAATTGTCCAATTAGCTAGTATCGATATGTAGAAATTCGAAATCGCAAGAAAATATGAATATGATTAGTCACGGTAAGAATTGATATTGGAAGAAATTTGCATAAATAAATATGAATGTAACTATTTTTAAAAACTATTTATGATATTTGAAACTACATTTTATTAATCAAAATAATTTTGGATAAATATTTGCAATTCAAGAAAAACTATCTTAGAAATTAATTAAAATTTTTAAGACTATGTTTTTATTATTCAAAATATTTGAAATAAATACTTGAGAATCTGGAAAATTGTTTTTAGAACTAAAACCCAATTTGAAATTACTTATAAGGCCCAAGCCCAATAATATATTTTATTAGAAATATAAAAATAATAATAATAATATTAATAACATAAATAACTAATGATATTAATTACAATAATAATGACAATAATAATAATAAAGTATACAGTATATATATACATAAATATGTTTTTACAATATACATATATATATATATATTTTTTTTTTTTTTTTTTTTTTTTTGTATATATATATATATACATATATATATATATATATATATATATATATATATATATATGAGGAGGGATCCGCATCCCCTCAATATTTGCATCCCCAAGCATCCCCATGTTAACAACCGTTGGATCTAGTTTAAGTCATCTAATCTTAACCGTTGATTTGAACCATTCAAATCAATGGTTAAGATTAGAAGACTTAAAACAACATCCGACGGTAGATAGCATGGGGATGCTTGGGGATGTAAATATTGAGGGGATGCGGATCCCTCCTCTATATATATATATATATATATATATATATATATATATATATATAATACTATGCCCAGCACAGTAATACAAATTAATACAATACATAATAATACGAAAGTATAATTAATTATACTATCAGATTAGTAACTAAGTAACAAAAAAAATGATTAGGCAGCATTTAGTGATGTTGATGCTTTTTCCTCGAGAAAGAGTAAGGAAGAGAGAGAAAGCAAACAGGCTGTGATATTAATGAGAGAAGGCTGTGATATTAATGAGAGGAGAGAGAAAGGATGGTTCTTTCCAAAAATTCAAATGAAGAAAGGGGAAGAGGAAGAAGAAGAGGAAGGAGAAGAACGAAGAAGAGAGGAATCAGAAAGTGAAGGTTCGGGAGAGTGGTGGAGAGAAGAGAGAGGGTTCCACATGGAGACTAGCTAGTGGAGAGCATGGTGGTGACAACGAAGTGGATTTCGACCACTGGATCGGGGAGTAGCTTCGATCATGGCGCAGATCGACAAGGTGAAGTCAGTTTCGACGTAGAGAGGGGTAAGACGACGACTTCCAGAGGCTCGTAGCTGGTCCAGTCGATGGTGGGGTCGTACGGTGGAGGATTGCTGAGTGTTGGGCTAGGGAGGGTCACCGGCGAGGTGGCGATTGTCGATCGTGGAGGAGTTGCAGCCTCAACACTGGGGTCTGGACAAGCTGCTCGGTAGAGGGTACCGGTGGGGACTCGGTCACGGCACGACGGAGGAAAGGTAAGAGGTGTTCTTTTTTGGTTTTGATGATGGTGACGGTGGTGGTGGTGGTTTAACTGTGGTGGTGACAATAGTGAGTTTGCGGAGTTGCTATATGTAGCGGTGGTGGTGAAAGCAATGGCGATATGGTGATGTCGTGATGGTGGTAGGCGAGGTAGTGAGTTTTATTGGAAGCGACTGGCTTGGTCTCCATAGAGGAGATGTTGGTGCTCTTGCTCCTTGACATGAAGAGAGCTTGCTCTCAATATGCTTTGTAAAGTTTAGTCCTACATTGGAAAAGCACCATGAATTATCTCAACATATATATCAGTATGTGTTGTTGGGATATGCACATGGGGTGGTGACCCTAAGGAGGGAACCATGTGGGTAATTTTTCTAAGAGGAAAATGATTAATTCCAACAAGGACGTAAGTTGATTTTTGTTGTGCGGGCTCGGACTCGACACGGACTCCAGGTTGTCTCGTGCATGCACGGGAGTGTTCGGGGGGAAGGTGTGGGCTAGCACTCGACTATGTTGATTATGGGATGATGTAAAATATCAAACTCTATTTTAGAGCATTGGTGTTTTAGTCCCACATCGGATATGAGAGATGGTGAGGTCTCACTCCACTCTATAAATAGAGCCCCCTTGTCTCCTTTCCAAGATGCACTAAAAGAATAGAGTTAAGGGAGTCCGTAAAGTTCAGGAAGCCCGTTCAAGTCACAAATATTGACTGACGAGCGTTCCAGAAGTTCTCTTGAACTTGCTACTTCCTGGAAGTGGATCGTATAAAGGCGAATCTGGCTTTGAGCAACGGTGTTTTTACACCCTAGCAGATTTAATCCTCCTCTTCTTCTTCTTCTTCTGTCTCTCTGTAACTCGTTCTTCAGGTTTTAAGGCACCTACTGAGTAGGGAGGCCTAACTTTGTTCTGGAGATATATCTCATTTCTAGCACCTGTTGTGTAGGCTTGCTTAACTCCTCATTTGTGGCACCTACTGTATAGGCTTGCTAAACTCCTAATTTGTGGCACATACTGTGTAGGCTTGCTGAACTCCTGTTTTTCATCTATATCCATGCCTCGGGACTAACAGGATATGGGGTAGCGATCGAGGAGGCAGAGGATATTGAACTTATGGATAATCATTTTCCATCTTTTTGGTGCAAAGCGGGTTCTAACTGTAGACATCATTTTGACCTAAAATGATCATTTTACCCCTGTGTCAAAAATTGAACTTATGGATATGCTATTTTAGCTGATTTGACAATTTTGGGCACGTTGGTGAGATCTATTTCAACATCTGACAAATTTTGCTAGATTTTACTTTCTGTATTATCATAATGGTAATAATTTATATTATGTTCGTATTTCGAAATACGTGCGTCGAAACTGAGACCAATCGATTCTAGTGATCTCGTATTGCTGAAATTGACAAAGTGATCATATGGATCACCAAGATAAGATTGTTAACCTTACGTTTGATCGTCTTGTCTCGATTAGCGTGTAGTATGTTTCATTGTACGAATTACAAAATACAAACTTGTTATCTTAAACCTAAACTTGTAATTCATGTTATTAACAAATAAATAATAGTTATAGAGATTAGTGTAACCTAGATCTAAATGGTATGACTAATAACTGGTTTAGGTAACATCGAGAATATGCAACTTAGGATGACCCAAGTCTCTAGGTAGGAGTTGTCAGTCATATTTATATTTTAGTGTGATGAATATTGGTTGTATGTTTTGGGCTTTTGTAGATTTCTTATGAACATACTCTCAGTACAGATTGGACAAAACCCTAGGCAAGTATACCTTGCCCTTGTATAGTATTTATACATGCACATGTTTATTCTTTCTATCTTCTCATATTCATGTCTGTTACTTTGTTATTGTCTTTTCCTACTATATTTGTTACAAGATTACGTGCACATTTTATCAGTTTTTCATTATATATTTGTTTACATGCTCATGTATTTCCCTCATGATATTATTTATTGATTATGATTTTCATCTACATGAGAGTGACTTGACTTGGTCCCAGTACTACTTGACTTGACTATTGCCTCGAATTGACCTGTTTTCTTGATCCCTTAGGCGAGGATGTCATTATTAGTACTCTCTATTGGCCAATCTCGATCGTTAGCATGCATCGTGCTGCGATAGAGAGTTTATAATGATAGTTACCACGCATTGTGCTGCTTTCTATATATGTAACACCTTTTCCCGAATTTCCCCAATTATCTTTTTATTTTTTATTGTGCTTGAAGATAATTTACGTCAAAACTTCGTGAATAATTTTATGATTAATTCTTATCAAAAACTAGTTTAAATTAAATACTTTGAGAGTGCTAATTTGTTTTAATAACTATTTTATTAAAATATATTTTTAGAATTATGAAAGATGTTTTGTTACTATCTTGGATTTTATTAAATATTAATTTCAAAAATGTTTTAAAAATTATAAATATTTTATAATATTTTTTATTAATAAAAAATAAGTTTTTTATCAAATATTATTTACAAAGATAATCAATTATCGTTTTAATTTTAAAAAAATATTATTTGGTACATACTAAATATTATTTTATAAATTATTATGTTGATCATCCATAGAATTAAATTATATGATTTAGTTACTTACTTGAATTAATTGATTAGTTGATTATGATTAGATTGGTTTTAAATTTAAATGTTATATTTAAATATGATAAGTAATATTTGAAAAATATTTGAATTTATATAATTTAGATTATCTTGATGACATAGAGTATATCTAATTAATTACAGAATATTTGAATTTGTATGCTTGAATTTATTTGCTAAATATTAAATATTATTTTAAATTGTTATGATTGTCATCTAATTGATATAGGTCTAAATTCTATAATTTGAATTACTTGATAATATCATATATTAATTTTAAATTAGTATTAAGAGGTTATGATTAGATTAATTTATTTTAAAGGATTACTTTAATATAAACTAAAGGAGAGATTCATCCTTTAGGACTCGTATTCCTTATCGGATTGGAAGATCATGTCCTATTTAATGGGTAGTTTTCCTTTTCTACCAAAAGAGCAATTCCATCATCGACACCATAATTTCCAACGCTACCAAAACCACCTAGCAGAAACACCACCCTTCTCATTCCCTTCCCCTACAAATGCCACCCATCACCATCATGCGACCACTCCTAGCCGCGTATAGCAGACCATCCCCCATGCGTGTGAGCAAATACAGTGACTACATAGCCCGTGGCCACCCCTATGCGCGGGTATCTTCCACCGAAGCACTCCGCGCAGCTAACAACCCGCATGCCGCCATACGAGTACAGCCGACACCGCTACTTCATCTCATCCCTATCCCAACAACGACCTCCGTCTTCATCACCAAGGTACCCGATCACCACTGTGGTTATCGCCTCCTCTTCCGGACTCCCTCCCAAAACCAAACTATCGTGGTCGTCGACCTCTATCTCCATCATCAGTCACCACCACCACTAACATAGCCAATCCACAATTTCGGATCCAATTGTCCGTGTCTACCACCATCCTCGGGACCAACCACAAGTTTACAATTACAACCCATCCCCACGGACACCAGTCCTTGTGTCGGATACAAAATATAAACTAGAAATAAAAAAACCTAACCCATAACTTCTACGAGCCCGACCGTGCCATCCGCCTCTCTGGTTGTCTTCTGCGGCTAGCAACGCCGAAACACAGCCCATGTCCAGCTACAACTCCTTCCACCATCTCCGGAGCGCTGTCCTCGTGCTACTGTTGAACTTGGCCCGACAACGAGCGTTTTCTGGTGGCCATTCCCAGCCCAAGCGCTATAGCCAGGCACCCACAAAACCCGAGCCCCGCCCTGGCCAAAGACCCTTCTCCTCGACACGTGGCCACGCTTCCAAAGGATCCAGACGGCGCGCCAGCCGTCCGCTGCCTCCACTTGCCACCACCTGTGGCCAGAGCCGAGCTCGATCCTTTCTGGAAGCGGCGCCTGTACGCCATATGACCCACTCGGAATCGACTTCCACTGTCAGGGTCGAGACTCCCTCCGTCGAAAAGTCGGACATAGCACCGCGCCGCATGACCCGGGGCTCCCGTGAACCCCTTTCCCCTTGGTGAGCCCCGCCTTCCGTGATGTTGCCTCGCCCTCTCCTCTGTCCGCCGAGCGCCCAAAGCCCAGTAAGCGACCTCTTCCTCTCTTCCTCGGTGTCTCTTTCTCCTTACTTTTCTTCCTCTCTTCTCCTTACAAACTTCTCTTTGGAAACTAGGAAGAGCTGAGGAAATAAATTCCTCTCTCTGCCTTTAGTTACACTCTCTTTAGTAATAGTACAACAACCAGAACAGACTATGGTGTTGGGTTTTAATTTTGTGTTTTATTTATCTTTTGATTTTTGTATACATAAGACTGCGTCAACATTTAGTGTTATTCTATTATTGTTAGTATTATTATGACTTAAATGGAATGAAACATCAAAAGTTGGTTTAATAGGTTTTTGAATTATTGTGTTGTTTAATAATGGGCTTAACATTGGTTTATTTAAGTGGGGATTTAAACCAAAGAGCCTTAATAATAAAAAATGGGCGTCCGAGCTCTCTAGCCTAGTGGTATTAGAGCGGACATCCGGAGGGGCCGGCAAGGTTCGAGCCCCCCAATTGTGTGTGTGCGTGTGATTTCAAAAAAAAATAAAAAATGGGCATGTTTTTGTATACATTGATTTGGGTTGAAATATATATATATATATATTAATGGGTTAAATATTGGAGTTAATATATGGGCCTTATATATGTATATTTTGGGATTTGCTTATAATATTTTACCTTCTATATATGACTAGGTTTTGTTGTTAAATAAGTTCTTATATAAAACATTTACTGAGGGGCTTTATTATTACTAAAATAATTTTCTTATGATTAAAAGGATTTTTTGGGCCTCAAATGTTAGTTAATAAACTTATGTTGGGCTTTAGATTGCTTTGTCTAAATTGGAATTGGATTCTATATTTAAGGGCTTACATATATTGGGTTTTATATATTATATGTATATAGTTTAAGTTACTATATTATACGGGCCTTATTTTGTAGCTTATAAATAACTATATAAGACTTTTATATAAAAGTCTCCAAAACCAATTTGTATTTTAAATAAACTTCTAGGAATATAATATTTGGGCTTATATTCCTAAGTGATTATTTTGGTTTTTAGAAGATTTCGAAAATAGATTATAACTACTTTCTAAAACTATATGATAATACTTAATGAATTATTACGGTTTCTAATATGTTTCTATCATATATAAAGATATAAATATTTTATTACATAAAAGTGTAAAATATGAATTATCTTTCTTAAAGTAAATTTTCTCTTAGGTTAGAATCTTGATCATGGCGAATCATATTTCTATTTCTTTGTGCATCCGAAATCCTTCCCATTGACCCTAGCCAGTCAGACTATCCTGGACGCAATGGAATTGTCGGTTTTACCAGCAAAGGACCCCAGGCGTGTACATTTTCTGATAGTTTTCATATTTGATAACTTCTATGATTCATGTATTTAGTATTGTCTTACATTTTCTGTTAGATTCTCTACGCGGTAGTTACACGATGCAGTAGTTTTTGGATTCTTTACATATTATTTTTTGTGACTAATATATTATCGTGTTTGTGACTTGTTCGAATCCATAAGTACTAGTCGGGTTGGGAAATATCTTAGTAGGCGTGTGAACTACCGTTTTCATCCAATTGTCTTTCTTGGAGAATAGCAGCCGCACATGACACGTGTGGTTGGTCGGATTTATCCCTTAGCCGTTCACATATCGAAAGTGGTATTTCAACTCACTAGTTAGATACAGCCTTGTTATATATTATTGTTTCCGTTTTTGTTGTTTATTATTATTCGTATTACTTTTTTGTCTTGATTACCATGCTCTCTTGTATTTACTCAAATATTTCATACCATAATTCTATGTTTATCCATCTATCATGTACCTAAGTATTACTTACTGTATTATAGATTTTTTCAATTATTAGAACTGCTGTTAGAATGTACTCATTCCATTCTTGACTGGAAACCAATTTTTCAGGTTAGTCGTGGCTACTCTTAGCATTAGGGATATACGGAGGTAATTGAAGGCCTAAACCCTATACGACTAGTAGATAATTGAGTTAGTTGTTTTTTTATTTTGTGGTACCTTGTATTTTTTCAAATGTAAAACTTGTAAATATTATAAAGTTGATTTAATTTTTTGAATGAATAAATAAAGTTATATTTTATGAGCTTTTGTTTATTGCGGGCTAAACAGCGTTCTACCGCTGAAACTGCGGTGTAGGCTAGACATGCGCATGCACTCACATCCGAAAAGCGGGTGCGGGTTGGGACAATATGACTGTTAGCCTACGTCGCGCTATGATTTTACCCAATTTTTTTTGTATCCATGACTAATATCGTTATTTTCGACGACATGCCACCCTCTTAAAAATAGTCTTCCTCGTATTTATTTTTTGTCTTATTTGCATGTTATTTGCTGTTACATTTCAGTATGTTTATTTTGTATCTTGCTACGTCCCTTCTAAGGACTTGGGAATTTCTTCAAGTTTTTGTTGAGATCTGACATAGGCATAGTGGATGCTACATCTTCGGGATCTTTAGGTATCGTTAGTGCTGGATTTTATTCTGTTCTTCCTTAGTTATATCTTTTCATAGTTCATAGTGTAATTACTGTTGTAGAGGTTATTATGATTACATGGACGCTTGTTCTGATTTACACAGCCTAAACATATTTGAATTGGACTAGAGCCTAGTTAAATACCTAGTTTGCATGTTTACATATCCTAGTCCTACGTAGTTTAAGGCTGGAGCGTAACATTATTTTATGGTGGTCCATACAGGTCTCCTCTTTGCAAAATATGTGAAGTCGTAGTAGTACCCAGGATAGCGTACTACTGCAAGCCTGCAACCAATTGATGAATAAGATTTGAGGATACATACACAACTAGGATTATAGACTTCCCTAAGACTCTTCAGCATGATTGCTCTCATGTTATCTTCTTCCTCGACATGATTGCTTTGTGTTCTTTCCATCCTATGAATTGACTAAACCCTTTTCGTTGACCACTTGAGTAATTCTCCTTATTTTTTTGCTAAGTTGTTGGAAAATGTCTTATGGAATGGTCTAATTTTTTTTTTGAGAAATTATACTCATCCTTGTATTACGGAATCGAGAGTTTTTGTAGCCAGTAAAATACTAACGAGGAATGACTTCAGATAACGACATCAAGGTTACATATGTTTCTCGTATTCTACTT
Source organism: Iris pallida (assembly GCA_029216955.1). NCBI lineage: Eukaryota > Viridiplantae > Streptophyta > Magnoliopsida > Asparagales > Iridaceae > Iris > Iris pallida. The sequence goes on along the minus strand of JANAVB010002629.1, from coordinate 116,039 downwards.
GAACCACACCCTATGCATTTTGATTGACCTTTTCTTCCGTATTTCGCAAATAAACTTGAAAACATTTATGGATTTTGACAAGATAAGCTCAAGAGCCTGCATTATCGGGTGTGGCCGATGAGCACTGTAGCAATCCATCGCTTTGTAGAATAAGAAAGTTATTTATTGCCAGATGTACACTGGCGTGGCAGTAACTTCACGTGATATAATCATGGAGATATATATATTTCTCAAGTTTTACCTAGATTATATCATATGCATCTCGGTTGGCCTCATACCATTTTTGGAAATAACTCGATAATCCTTCCTGCTTTGCTTGACCCTACCATTGTTTGATAATGGTAAAGATTGCTTGACCTAGCCTTAGGTTCTTGTTACCTTTCTAACTCTTAAATGACTAAACTAGATAAACCTTATAGTTATATTATATAGTATAATCAGACTCCGTTTATAAAAAGGGCATGGGCGAGAAGATGAATAATGTTTCGCATTGTTCATAACTTACTTTTTTAACTCTCTTTTCTTTTGTTTGTTTTTTATTTTATACTATATTTCTATTTTAATTTTTTTGTATATTTTCTATCTAGCATTTATTAATTCATCTATATAAATTATATTTAGTATATACTTTCTATTGATTAGATTATTTATTTATACATCTTACTAGTTATTTACATAATAAAGTTAATAAATTATTTAAAATATTTTAATTTACTTTATTTATTTATTTTTATTAGCTAGTCTTTACTTAATTAAGTTAAGTAATTTACTAGACTAGAGTTTCGCTTTAACTATCCTTGAGCTTGGTTATTAACTAAGGTTATTAAGACTAGCTATTGGTTAGTAATAATTTAGAATTTGAGCAGTTTTACAAGCATTAACATGCGTGCATGGAGCCGAGCATGTAATGTCTTGCTTCACGCTGTTTATTATCCTAGTTTGTTGACTTGAAGGTTTGGTTGGACTTGGATTCATGCTAAGGAATAAACTAGTGATCTATGTGTTCAGTGTTATACCTCACTCAGTATGGAGGTATTATGTTGGCTTCACGGGTTTGTATTTGGCTTCTAAGTTTGTATATGTTGACTTCGATTTGTGTTATGCGAGGTACCGTAGGATTTGAGCGGAGATACAGGCTTGCTTACTTCGGGAGAATCAGATAATTTATGCATCGAGGCATGTTTGTGTTATTTATCGATTAATAAATTCTTGCATCACCTCAAATTATTTGTTTGAGACATGGTTTATTGTCTGCTCGATCGAGACCAAGTTTCTTCATGGTAGGTGGTCTCGGTGATCCTTCTTTTCTTTACCTGCACACTTAATGAATTAGTGTTATATACATAGTCCTTTATGCTTGTATTTCCTGCTAAAAAAAATAAACCAAGGTAAACTGTAATCCCCTAACTTTTGTTATTTTTTATTTTTTTATTTATTTAATATGGATATTTAATATTAAACTATATTTTATGATCAATATTGACTACAGAGTTACTTTACTGTAGCTTTAATTTTTGAAGCACAATAATTATTAATTTATCAAATCTAGTTCCATGTTCGTTACCTAGACGACCTTCGTTTTGATATATCATGTCCCACTCAAACATATTCCCTTACATGACATATTTCTCGCACAACTTTAAGGTCAAAATATTCATTTTAGCTCTTACCGTAAATCTTAATGTATTTATAATCCTGATTTGAGGCCCAAACCCGATCCAAACATTTCAAACCAATATATGGTTTTGACCTATTTTGAACCAACTAGACATATGCCAATGGTGCCCCACTCAATTGAGTTCCCATGTGATATTTATTTTCAAATGGCACACAAGTCCCATTAATTAGCCTTTCGGAGTTGATTTCAATACCAAAAATCCTATAGGCCAAGAACTAGTCCAACTAACCTTACTTAAGCCTATAATAAGTTAGCTTAACTAATCAGGATAAATTTAAATTTATTTTTAGAGGATTTTGTGCATCCATAAAGGGTTTGAGACAACTCACCAATAACTTTCCTAATATGGAAACTCAATATTAACCCATTAATTCACCTAGGCATAACTTGGTGATTACTTGTCAAACCCTAGTCCAAACAACTTAGTGGAGCCCATCCTAGGTTTCCAAAACCTAATATACCTATATTTGATTGGTTTTTATTAATTAAATGTAAGCCATGCATGCATAGATTCCATGTATACTGACACAATCTATCGTACTTCAAAATAGGGAAACCTAGAGATATACCTTGCCATATTTAATGATTGCAGGCCCAAAACTAAACCAAATCAATCCAAACCAAATCCCACACAACCCTAACATATAAAACTCCTATGTTCTATATTTTGCCATCCATAATAAGCCACCACCATCTCTCTATCCCTTAAAAACTAAAATCCCTCCTAGCCCCTTTAGCCGACAGCACCTTATGGCGTAACGATAATTTCGACCCCTTTCAACCTTTTGTGACACTCCACGAATATTCGTTGTGAATATAACGCGACCTTCTACAGTCATATCAAACCCTCACATGTTTACAACCCCTCTTAGTACCCCAAAACATCCTTACAAGTCAGTCAATTCTAGCAACACAATTCTGTGCGAACTAGCAGGTATACTATTTTGTTAATAGGGTTTCGTGTACTTTTCAACCTCAAAATTTCATGAAACCAAAACTAGTGGAAATATCCTTGTCTCTATTTTTATGTCCAATATGCCATCTACACAGTTCCAAACGATTTATTTGAGACGTCCGTTTTACTATAGGGTGTCCAGACTGAACCAAATTTTTCGTGTGTGAGTTCTCGGCCACTTCTGGACCACTTTAACCCTTCCTATATTTTTGGTAAGAATCTAGACATCCTAAGATTTCCACTGAATATACTTTTTTAGTATTTTACTGAGCTTTACTATTTTTATAAAATCTGGACTTGTCACCGTAATATGGAACACCGAAAACTCATAGATTCTATGTGTCCATATGCTTCGGGACTTCATGGAACTTGTAGAAAATAATTATTGTGCATATTTTCAAAAGAAAAACATATTTTTACATATTTTATACTACTGTCCAGAATTAATGTTTATAAAAAATTTGTCGTTTCGGGAGCCAAACTATGGTACAAGTATAAGTATATTGATGTAGAATCAATACAAGACTTATATACATGTTTTTATATGAATAAAATATATTAATTATTATTATGGAATATTTATATTTATTTTTTGGAGTTAAATAAGTTATTTTTATGTTACTAAAATATTACTTTTATAGATATATTCAATGTTATATATGTTATATTGAGTAGGATAGTTAATATGACTAGTTTGGTATACATAAATTATTATGGTCTATGTAAGGTAAGTCCATATATGGTAATTTACTAGTGTGATTTTAATTGATAGTATAATTATTATAGGTGCACGTGACAGAGGTCGCGAGGACATTGGAGCCGGACTGTCATTTTTTAGCTAGAAGTTGCACGCAAGTGTACCTAGCCAAGTTTTAAGTACATGTTCCTTTCTTTGCTTTGTTCTCTTGTTTATATCTTCGTATATATCATGGCGTAGGAATAGTTGGTATTAAGCATCCTGTAAGCCCCCTAGATTTTTGGAGTTATTTTTTATTTAATTATATTAATTTTTTAGGCTTAATTGCTAATTGCTACCCTCAACTATCACACTTTTTCAAGTTGATACCCTAAACTTTTTTTCGTAACAGATTGATACCTCAACTATTTTTTTTTCAACTTAATACCTAACATTTTAAAAAACCCCAAAATGCCCTTATCCCTTCCCTCCCTCCACCCCCTCCCCCACTCCGGCCACCCCCCTGCTAGCTCCGACCGACCCCCCCTTCCTCGCTTCCGGCCGACCTCCCCCCTCCTCGCTTCCGGCCGACCTCCCCTCCCCTCTTCGCTTCCGGGCTACCTCCTGCCCCCGCCTCCCGCTCCGCACCCCCCTTCCCAGCCCCCCTCCTCCCGCTGTCGAGCCCTAGGGAGAGGCGGGAGCCGGCGGACGGCCGGAGCGAGAGGGGGGAGGGGATGGCCTGAAGCGAGCAGGGAGGGTGGGGGGGGGAGCTGCGGCCGAAGCTAGCAGGGGGGGCGAAGCTAGCACGGGGGAGGGGGGAGCTGCGGCCGGAGCTAGCAGGGGGGGCGAAGCTAGCACGGGGGAGGGGGGTTAGGGGTAGGGGCATTTTTGTCCAAAATAATATCCGGGTATCAAGTTGTTACAAAAAAAAGTTTAGGGTATCAACTTGAAAAAGTGTGATAGTTGAGGGTAGCAATTAGCAATTAAGCCAATTTTTTAATATAGTATGTAGTAGATATTTTCCTACTTTTATTTTTTATCATTAAATACTTTGTTCAGTAGTTTTGATTTTTTTTAGCACAAGAAATGCCAACCTCTAAACTTCCCTCATAAGTTTTGATCCAGACAAGTTTATCTTCAATTTGATATATCATAACTATTTGAGTCATAAAACTTTTGGGTCAAGTTAGGCCAAAAGGTTATCTACCGTAAAACTTGTCGTACTTTCCAACTTAATTTTGGGACTCGACATCAATCCAACCTAAACGACCCAATATATAATTTTGACCTATTTTGACCCTACTACACACATGTCTATAGTGTCCCACTCAATTGATTTCCCATTTGTTACTTATTTTCAAGTGTCACATAAGATCCATTTATAGTCATTTTGTTGTTTAATTCTATTGGAAAAAATTTCGGGGCTTAAGCCTAGCCAACCTAACTTAGTGGGGAGCACTCTAGGATGCCAATCCATAATAGAACCATATTCAATTGATTTTTGGACATTTAGTAGCAGACTACATGCATTAAACACATGCATCTTTGACTCAATCTTTCACCTTTCCAAATATGGAAACCCACTAACCCATGTTGCCATATTAGTTGATTGTATAACCAAATCTCCACCAAACAATCCAAACCTCCTCTATATTAACACTTATATGAGGCCAATACCTTATATATTAAACTCCTAAAAATAGTCACCCTACTCCCCACCTAGCATATCCTGAAACTACATTCAGCTTTGGCCGTCGGAGGCACCTTGTTGCATAACGGCAGTTTCAGCCCCTTCTCGACCTCCCGTGATGTTCCACAAATATTCGTTGTGAAGCTAAAAAGACCCTATACAATTCAATCAAAGCACCCCATGTCCATAATCCCTTATAGTACACCAAAATAGCCCTACAAGTTAGCCTATTCTAGTAGTAGAATTATGTGTGAACCAGCAGGTTTATCATCTTCTAATATAGGTTCAAAATACTTTTCTCATCTATTTTGCCTGAATAAGTTTAATGGATATCCCTACATGTCTTCTTTCAGGTCCAATTGCTAGCACACACCATTCTACTTTGTTTGCCTGTGGCGTCCGTTGCACCGAAACGTGTCCAGAATTGACCAATTTCGGTGCAGAGACCTTCCTAATGACTTTGAGCCCCTTTTGATCTCAAACAAAAGCTTGGTAAGATCTCTAACATCTGTATCTATGATATAGAATCATTATTTGTGAATATCTATAAAAAAATTATGTTGATATGTTATCACTTTGTCTCTATCAATTTTCACACACTGATACACCGATCAGAACCTATCTATTTGATTCCAAACTTTCATAGGATTTAAATATGATATAAATTTGAGAAATTTAGATGAAAAATCATATTTGTCCTAATTATTCTGATTTATTCTAGAATAAATAATTTTTATATTTTTCCATGATTTTTTGCTTCCGAAAAATTCTCTGTGGCATGCTGTGTTGACAATTAAATATCATAATTTGGTGTATTTTTCTAAAAATATTTATATAATACATATCCAGAATCTAATATTAATATTTTTTAGAATTTAAAGTACATATTTATGATATATAAATATTATTTTACTATTATAACTTATTGCTATATATGGTAGAATAATAGTATAGACTTGTTGATTATTTTATGACTAGTTTAATCTAAATAAGGTAAGTATATAGATGTGCCAAGTCTTGTGGTGATATTTATTAGTTTATTTTAGACTTCTAGGGGTTAACTTATTGGATAGTTAGATTATGTATAGTAGAACTGGCCATGAGTTGAGATTTCATATGCATGAGTTGCGGATTAACTGGCTATTGGTGCATTAACTTATTCGATTGTTAGATTGTGTATAGATAGAATGACTTGGCATTGAGATATGGTTTGTCCGAGTCATGGATATGACTTGTGCAAGTCCGTGGGTGGGAAAGACTACTAAAAGACGTATAAGATTACCTTATTAGATTATATAATCTTCGAAGGATATTGCGAGATCATTAGCCTTGTAGATAGGTTCATAGTTGTCCGTGTGGTTCTTTATTCATAGGTATTGGCTTGTGATCCGATGCCAGCCTGTGAATCGTTTCCATATCCTTGTCACCCACCATACGTCCAAAGTTGTCTTCAATATTTTTTGCCATGAACAAAAGTTATACAAACTTTTTCTATAACAAACGAGAAAAAGTACAAAAGATCCTAAACAGGTGATCTAAGTACAATTTGATTCTAGGGAAGTGTAACGATAGAGATCGAACACTATAGTGGTTCCTTTACTCAATTGACGATCGGGCGACAAGAAGAACTTGCTCTGACTCTCTAAATGCATGTGAGTGGATAATCTGGGGTTGCTAATCAAGAAGGAGTCGAAGATCCAAATCAAGGAAGACTTCTTCGATTTATAGGCTGGTGTAATAAATTATCCATACGCACATATGCGATGTGCACATGGGTTTTTGGCACGCATGAGCACTACGCACACAAAAATATAGCTTAATATGTTGTAACTGTACTGTTTGATTACGGTTGAACTGACACGTGGTAGTTGTTGAGATTCGTTTGTTGCTGAGATATTATGTGGTTCGTACCCATTCATAAATATGACTGAGTCAATGACATGTGTCGTGTGCACATCGCTCAATTTTTTTGTTGTTTTTAAACAGAATGGATTCGTCCCTTCACCTTCGCTGGCACGTGGCATCATTCCATGAAAGCTATATTTTTTAAGGATACTGTGAGAGTTACACTTTTGAGCTCTACTATAGAAGTTGTGCCCTTTGAGGTCTTTGAAGTGCTGATAAGGAAGTTGTGATTTTTGGAGCGCTAGAGTGGCTGCGCTTCTGGGTGCGTTGGAAGTCATACTATCGACTGACAGCTGGCATCTGACACCTGCTTATTGATAGTTGACAACTGATAGTTGTCTCATGACATTTGTGTCAGCATGTCAAAAATGTTGAACTGATGGCTTGAGGTTTGAGGCCTGTGAAGCAACCTCTTTGGGTTGCTTGGGTGCTGCACTTTTGTGAAGATCTAAGGAGTTGCGCTTTTGAGAAGCTCCGAAGCACTGCTCCTTTGAGAAGATCTAAGGTGCTGTGCTTTTGATAAGATCTAAGGTGCTACACATTTAAGAAGCTCCAAGATACTGCACTTTTTGAGACGTTTGGGTCAAACATTCCTTAACTTCTGCCGCTATGTGGAGATAAAGAAGTGGTGACTTTTGACTAAGGACTTAGTCAAGAAGCTTCATAAATGAGATTCTTTGTGATGAGTACGAGGTTCATCCAATTAACTCGGAGCCTTTGACTGGCTGCCACTTGGCATGTAGGTTTGACCACACACAGCCTATAAATAGGGGCACTTTTAGGGGAGAAAACCCGTTCATGTACTTCTCTCCTCCACTTCATGTCAGAGACATTGCTGAACTCCGAAGACTGTGAGCCTTTTCCTTGGCGAGCTTGGCAAAACTTATGCTAGTCGTGGACTAGGATTACAGAACTCTTTGTTCACAGAAGTAGCAAGATTGATAAAGGAGTCTTTAAGAAGAACTCTGTCGACTATAGACGGAGTTGTCCTTGTTTATGCAACATGCTAACTGTGCTTTGGTCCAAGATGACACTGAGTCCCAAGAAGTTGAATACATGGCCTTGGAATGATTGCCATTCCTATCCATGTCCAGTCGGCATTTAGGAGCTGCGCCAAGAAAAGGTACTCTTCATAGCCTACATTATAGGGGCATCGAAAAAACATACTTTTCTTGGTGTATATTATGAAATGCTTGTTAGGATGCACTTTTATAAGATGTGCTTTCGTATGCTGCATTTTTGTATGCTGAGTAGGTAGATAGATTTATTTATGTAACCATGAACATAAAGAATCTGTAATAGACTTCCCCTATTTTATAATCATGAGTATTAATAAAGAATCTCCTTTATGCATTTTTTTCTCAGTTGTTCTGACTTTTCTCACTACTGTCTATCTGAAGTTCACATCAGTTTCCTAGATGTTGCGTTTTTGCTTTTCATGCTTCTACAAGACCCCTTCAAAGTTTTTAAACTTGGATAAGTTTGTAATACTTTGAAAAGGAAGCATGAAAATGACACATCGGTTGAGGAGTGCGCACATCACACTGTTGACAGGCTGTCATTATTTAAGAGAGCGAGTAACCATTAGCAAGTAGTGATTTAGCCATCATTCATTAATGATAATGACTCTTCGTTTTTTGAAAGAGATCAAGAATGATTTTATTCCACCACTACACACATTTCAAAATGACACCTTAAACCCGAAGTGTTTCTTGATCTCATCTGTTGACACGTGCCCTCCCCCTAAAAATAAGATCTTTCGAAGAGAAAAAATATTACTCTGTTCGTTTTCTCTGAGCTTTGAAAAGACTCTTATGTCTTACCCAACCAGAAACCCTAGTATTCTCACAATGAACCCTAAGACTCCAAGAGCTCCTAAGGCCCCTAGGGCCGGCATGGCGAGTTCTAGCAAGTCTAAAGAAAAGAAGCTGATCACCGAGACTGATGCCACCGACGTTGCTCTAGTTATAAATGAGCACGCGCACCCCGATGTGTGAAAAGATGTCGTGAGTAGGCTTCCTCTCCTTGCTTCGACAAAGATGGCCTAAGATAGGTGATCGTGCAGAAGTGTTTGCTTTCGAAGCAATACTTTAAAATATGCACTGCTGCCCTATTTTGCCGATGCGCATGGGGCACTACTATTCAAAGTAGTATCTGAAAGATGCGCTGATGCTCCTTTTGCTGATGCTTATGGGCGCTACTTTTCAAAGTAGTGTCTGGAAGATGCCTTGATACTACTTTTGCTAATATGCATGGGCACTACTTTTTAAAGTAGTGTCTAGAAGATGCGTTGACGCATGCTGATGAGCTTGGCCACTGAATAGTGCCTGCGCTGAAGCTCGCTTGCTGATATGCATGGCCACTAAATAGTGCATACGGTGAAGCTTGCTTGCTGATGCACATGACCACTGAATAGTGCCTGTACTAAAGCTCGATTACTGATACGCATGGCCACTGAACAGTGCCTACGCTGAAGCTTGCTGGCTGATGTGCATGGCCACTGAATAGTGCCTGCACTGAAGCTTGCATACTGATTTGCATGGCCACTGGACAATGCATGCGTTGAAGCTTGCTTATTGATGCGTATGGCCACTGAACAATGTATGCACTAAAGCTTTCTTTTCCTTTTAGAAATGTTTTGTATAAATTTTTCAACCTTTTTGTTTGTTTATGTACAATTTCTGTGGTCATCCCTGTGTTCAACGAGCTCCACTTTGGCTCATCTGTCTGTACCCTAGGTGCGAACTTCGACAAGGAGGTGTTTAATCCTGCTAAAGAATTAATCGCTCCCGATCAACCTCATAATAGATTAGCCATGATAAACCTCTAGTATTTTTCCTACTTCCAACGTATAATGGGTTGAGGCAAGTTCGTCGCCGCAGGTGACATTGGTATTGAAAAGCTTAATCCATAATTCCTCTTCAGAGATAAGTTAGTCTCCAAAGATACAAAGTTCTTGAAGATCAAGTAAGAGTGGTATTTTGGAAACTATAATCTTAGTCTCTACGTTCCACCGATCAAACGTCAGCTTCCATATTTGGTCTTCTCATGTTTGGTTGAGAGACGACGTATGGAGTGGGATTTGACCCCTACATAGGGAGGGGTGCTGGTAGGCCATTTCAAACTGGATTCCCGTTGCAGGAAGAGAGATGCTTTTATATACGTTCGTGATGGACCATCTTACTCTTTGAGGGTATTGCGTCCGGGACACTTGCTCAATGATTTGAGTCTAAACATTCATCCTTTTGGGGATGTCCTTTTGCCAACCGACTTCTGATGGAAGAAGTCTTGTACCCGAAAGGTCCTTTTCGGGTCGAAGGTTGGGTCCACCCTGAAGCTAAATAGCATAACTTGACCCTGTAGATATTTTCTAGGTACGAGACGGAGCTAAAACAAATTGGTTTGTACTATGCTGTCAGAGCCACTGAATATGGGATGGAGATTAACCAGCACGTGTTCTTGGCTCTGCTAGAATTATATAACCACCATATCAGGATGTAATATACTCTTGTGGGAGAGTTGGGGCTGGCTATCCACGAGATGTTTACAATCTCAAGGTTGCCCTGGGGTAAAGAGCTATACAAGGAGTATACTATCTGTAACCAGGAGTTCAGAGTGCTGGAAGCACAACAGCCCGAGATGATGGACATATACAAAGAGTTGCTGTGTCATCACCAAGTGTGCACTCGTCAGGATGCTCAGAAGACTCATCCTCATGTTTCTGCCTGGAGGGACTACGTCTTTACCAAACATCCCGCAAGACCGAGGCATGTCCATATCACTATTCGTAGGGAGTACACCGCTACTGAAGTTGATGCATTGATGGAAGCGATGGGGGGAGAAAACCCCCTCGGTGGACGCTGAGGGGAAACTGACCTCTTTGGTCCACAGTTATTTTTTTGAAATCTATGTGCCATGACTCCAAAGGCGGTGCTAGCTACCTTTCTGATGATACGCGCATGCGCGACACCCAGTGGTTCTGGGTCCGTAGGGCGAGTGAGTAGGAACCTAATTATGTCGGTCATGAAGCTGGTGTTTAGACACCGTCTTGCCCTGCTACCTACTATGGTCTGCAATACCGTGCGAGGCTTGGGAGAGTGTAACTACATAAATTCGAGAGTGGAGTATTTTTGTCAATTCATACTATATATTTAATTTTGAGCCTAATTATTTATTTCATATTGTGTATATTTATTTATTTAATATTGTGTTAGTTATTATGGTCAGTGTCTAGGCTATTTGTTAGGCTTATATTAATGAACCCATTAGTTAGACATTTGAATTAGAGCCAAATAATTAGCTTGACATGACTCATGAACCAACTAATTTGATTAGACCTAATTAGACTCATTAGTCATTACCAATTAATTATAATAGAGATTAGACTATTTACCAGAATATGTCCAAACCCTTTCATATAATTAATTAGCCATATGAAAACATTAGAAGGCATGTACGACATTCTAGATTAGCTAAACCTAGCCTATATGACCAGCCATATAAAGCATGGACCGACTCCCTTTCCTTCTGAGCAATGTCCAGGAGAGTAGACATTGTTATGTCCATTCTTCGCTCGTAGAATCGTAAGAGAAAGAGTCATTTCAAATCGTCAAAAGATGAGATGTTGTTGTCGGAGAGACTGCAAAACTACTCGTACGCTACCCCCTGCGCTGCCCCAATAGAGATATTTGTGAGAAGGGCAACATCTTTCGGTAATTGCCCTGTCATAGAGGCAAAGTATTTCAGATATCGACGGGAAGACTCTTTCCCGCCAAATGGAGTAAGAGTCTGTGGCTTATACTTGGGGGGATGAATACGTTGTTCCACTCAGAAGGGTATGGTTGGCAAATCCCAAGTTTTTTGAGTGCCTCCTATTTTTCCTTCGCGTCAAAGCGCACGTGAAACTCCTTGAGATCCACTTGTATGTCCTCTTACACTGGTAGAGCGGGTGACTGTAGCAATATACGGTTCTCAGTTGCAGGAAACACCTGAGGGGGTGCGTTAGATTCCTCGTTGTTTGCCATGAATTATAAAAGAACAGAACAATTATATCGAAGGACTGGACTTTTACTTCACAATACAAACTTCGCTCGTTCAAAGAAAGCCTAGGGACGAAAACCTAGGTACAACAATCTAAGTACAATTGTTTAGTTTTTCTGGGGGGTGAAGGTAGAGGCTCGGGAAAGCGACGGCAGCTCTGCCTTACTCCTTGGACGATCGGATGCAGCCTTGGCTCTGGTGAAGAAATGCTCTTGGACGTGCGAGGAGACTCCCTTGTACCTTCGGTTGCTGGATCTCTGGATATCTCTGTAGTACTCTCTCTCTCTTCTCTACTCTCCTTTCCTGAATTCTCCAGTCTCCTGAATTCTCCAGTCTCCTGAATTCTCAAGGGTTTGCAAGGGAATGGCACCTTGCTATTTATAGAAGTAGGGGTGTGATCATTAGGGTTTGCAAATGATTGTCTCCTTCAGAAGTCGGCGGTTAAGGATCAATTGATCTGGGCCATTCATTCTGATTGTAGCAAATCTAGGTAATTAATGTAGATTGTATCAAATTTTTGTGGGCAATAAATGTTGATTGCCATGAATCTTCGTGATTTATGATAGCTTGCCACGTGTCCAATTTGCTTGATTTGATTTGATCTGGGCCATTATGATGATCGCAACAAATCTGATTTTTTAGGATTTGTTAGCACCCATAGTTCCAGGGAAGATAAGACTGCCACGTGTCTCAATTGTCGCGAAGAGCACCACGTGTCTCAACTGGACTGTTCTTGCCGAGCCGTATATGGGGGGTCCTCTCAGCCACATGAAATATGCAGCCGCATGAGGATAGGTAGCCGCATGAGGATAGGCAGCCGCATGCAGAGGAACAGCCGCATGGGGATAGGCAGCAGCATGTAGATGGGCAGCCGCATGGGGATACGGATAGGCAGCCGCATACAGATGGGCAGCCGCATGGGGATAGGCAGCCACATGCAGATGGGCTACCGCATGAGGATAGGCAGCCGCATGCAGATGGACGACCGCATGAAGTGAGCGGCCGCATGGAGTGGCCTCGGGACTTATTAGATTTTGCCAGCTGTAAGAAGATTTTCTTCTATTTCCTATGAACACGCCATCATGTCAGTCATTATTGCATCTTTATGTCAGAGCTGTCATGACTGTTATTTGTCAGAGCAGTCGTCAGGGCATTAAATGCAGCCGAATGTAGAGAAGAACTGTTGAAGGCCACGTGGCTTCTTTCTGAGCCGCATGGATCTATCCGAGCCGCATGGACCCCTGAGCCGCATGGACTTCTGAGCCGTATGGGGATCCTGAGCCGCATGGAGATCCTTCTGTCGGAGCCGCATAGGTCATTCTTTATTCTTTTACATGCTTCTACAAGACCCCCTTCAAAGTTTTTAATTTGCAAAATTGAAATACTTTGAATAAGAAGCATGGCCATGTAAAAACTCTTCGGGCCGCATAGGATATTCTGGCCACATGGATGTCTCAGCCGCATGGCCTCCTCAGCCGCATGGCCATCTGAGCCGCATGGGCTGCTTGGCCGCATGGGCTGCTTGGCCGCATAGGCTCCTCATAGGATGAATCTCCTTCATGAGAGGGGGCAAAATCCTAGGAGTCGGTTTTGCCTGCTAGCACACGACCCGAAGCGCTCCATCAGTCCACGTGTTTCCTTCCCCCTTTTGTCCTCCTATAAATAAGAGTAATTTAAGAGAAGAAATCTTTTTACTCTCTTCTTCAACTCAAGCCTGCCTAACTATCATCCTCTTCTTCGATCACCAATGGCTCCCAAGAAGACTGTTGCGACAAAGGGTAAAAAGGCGACGTCTTTGTCGGCTGCGGCGGCGAAGGGCAAGAAAGCTGCTTCTACGTCGGCTGCGGCACCCGAATCTCATTCCGACGTTCATCATGCTGTTAAGGGTAAGGATTTGGGAAAGTCATATACTTCGAAACCCTAACAACGGCTCTGTTGCATGGGAGTTGTCTTAGTGGGCCGCATGAGCACTTCGTGAACCGGATCGCATAATGAGCTATCGATCAGATCCGCATGAGTCCCTCTGAATCGAGCCCGCATAAGCTCGTCTAAATTGGACCACCTGAAGCTGTGCTGCATCGAGCCGCATGAGCTCCCCTTTTGGACTGTGCCGCATAAGGCTCTGACTATCTTTTGACTTTATTTTTTTTCTTTGATTCTTGCAGCAACCCTGCCGAAGGCTGAGATCATTGTGAAGGAAGAGTTGCTGCCCCCTTTCGACCAACAATCATCGCTTGTTAAGGAGGAGGTAACACCAGAAGCGGAGGAGCAGAAAGGAGAGCTGGCGCCCATTGCTGTAAAGGAGGAGCCCCAGTATGACGGCGGTAATAGTGGGAGTTCTGATCTTCCTATTTCGGACGAGGATCTTGCTTAAGTACATCCTTTATATGCAAAATGGTTGAGGGATTGGTATACGCGTCCCCACAACTAGGATTCGCGGGTTCTCACAAATGTCCGTCTTTATTTTGATACTTCTGTCTATCTTTAGCTGCGGTTTATGTCTTGCTTCTTTTGGACATTGATGTAATCTCTTTTTCTTTTGTCTGAATGAAATGATAGAGAACTTTTTTTTTGGCTTGCTCATGAGATATAGTCATGTGAATGTCACCGCCTTTGATTGACTAGGATACCTTCGCTCTATTCTTCGTTTTGTAGTAGTTGCCTCAATGAGAGACTTTTTGTGGACCTATTATCCCTGGTGTATCCTGATTCTAGATACGGATAATAAGTTGAGAGATAAACCAACATACTTACTCAAAGGTAATGAGGACATGGCAAGCATGAGGATTTCTTCGACGGAGCCTTCCTACTCAGAGGTAATGAGGACGTGGTAGGAATGGACTCAGCGGAGGATATTTGTGGTCAACAAAGGACATTTGTGGACCTATTATCTTTGGCGTACCCTGGGTTTTTTTCGGTACAGATAATAAGTCGAGAGAGAACCAACATATTTACTCAGAGGTAATGAGGACATGGCAAATATGAGGGTTTCTTCGATGGAGCCTTCCCACTCAGAGGTAATGAGGACATGGCAGGAGTGGGCTCCATGAAGGGGTACATAGAACGACTCAGAGGTAATGAAGACATGGAAGTTCTATGTAGAGGGGTGATTTGTTTATGGCGGAAGTGAGACGACTCAGAGGTAACATCGACGTCGTCGTTTTGAAAATTTGTGGATCCGTTACCCTTTTTTGTGCACTGAGAGTACGGGTAGTAGATCATGAGGGAGGAGCCCTTTTAGAATAAGTTCAGAGGTATGGTCATACATGACTTACTATCTAAAAGAGTGACCGAAATGTAAGTTCAGAGACACCTGCGGGTACATAACTCAGCAATCTGGGATACTTGGAGGAAAAATTTGAGTTCAGCGGTACCGGCGGGTACATAACTCAATAATCTAGAATTTAGAGAATGTGAGTTCAGCGGTACCGGCGGGTACATAACTCGATAATCTGGAGTTTGGAGAATGTGAGTTCAGCGGTACCGGCGGGTACATAACTCAATAATCTGGAATTTGGAGAATGTCGTTTAGACATAATATTTCATCAGGAACTTGCCGTTGACGGGCAACATGAGCAAGTCTCCGTTTTGTTTCGCGAGGCGGTAAGCACCGTTGGAGAATACAGCCTCAATGATAAATGGCCCTTCCCACTTTGGCTGGAATTTGCCGACGGATTTGTGAGTCATAACCAACGGCCTCCGAACTACCAGAACGAGATCGCCCACTTGGAATATTCTGATTTTAACCTTCTTGTTGAAGGCTCCGGAGATGCGTGCTTGATATAGCTCGATCCGTTGCTGAGCCAAGAGGCGTGTCACGCCCCAGAACCAGAATACTGGAGAGCGGGGGCAGACATAGCCAGCTACGTATATTGAAATGGAAACCACCTCGATATTCGGTCACGGCTGTCTAGAAATATGAGGGTTTACTACAAGCCAACAGTCTCTTATGGTCATGAACAAGCCTAATGTCTCAATCACAAGCAAGTAAGTAAGGTCGTAAGATGTATGATCATTAAATATACAATAATAAGGCGTCCCAAATATTACATATTCAGCTGATCATGAAGCTAGTCGTACAAAATATGGGGACTAGCAAGAGTTAAGTCATACATGATCAACCCTAGGATTTGTTAATCATGTTTACAGGCCGTAGGCAGACAGTAAGTAAAAGTACATCGAGCTAACAGGTGCTCGTCGGCTAAACGCCTCAAAAGAATAACTTTATAATAGAGTGAGCGAAACAAAATAGAAAACCCACTCGTAGCCCGGGTTCCTTCTAGTCGCCACCATTGGGCTGGAAGCTTGGTAGATCCTCGGGAGCTGCTCCGAAATCTGGCCACACAAAACCAGCTGGGTCAACCCCAGAAAGAGCAAGTGCCACAAGGGGGCCACGAAATAAGAACAAAAGCCAGCAATCAGCACAAGAAAATCTAATATTAAGACTAGAATTTATGAAACATGCCAGGATGATATACGACGAGATAACCATGGGACTATTCCGATAACCAGGTTACAACCCGTAAACCAAACAAGGACCGGGGTTGTAACCCTTCATCTGAACAGAACTTGGTTTCCCACCATTTATCGGCCAGATAATAATGCAAGAAATCAAGACAGGGAGCAATCTTGTACTGGATCAAGACATGGCTAAACTGGTTATACCTCATTCAATCAATTACGGCCAAGCAGATACTATGGCTTACTACTTTAACTAACTAGGGTTATCACAGGCCTAATTACTAACAAGATGCAGTGAGATTGTTCCACAGCCACAAGCCCTGCAGACCATCCAGGTTACCCAGGTCGAAAATTAGGGGTTGAATTCAGGTGGGTACATCGTTCGGGAGACAAATGTACCCTTAGGTGACTTAGAGGGTGCAACACGCGACGGTGTGCTGGAAATGTGCCCTACACGACGGCAGGCTACAGATCCCAAGAGCGCCCAGGTAACGGGATTGCCTGTAGCTGTGTCATCTCTTCATGACTACTGTGTTATTCTAGTTATTAACCTTAATCCATGTTAGTAGGTGCTCCTGACCGTGGTACTCAGAAGTCCCATCCTAGACATGATGCAAGACAGGACAAGTAGATTTAACAAGCAAGCCAGAAAGAACCACCCACGGTGTCAAGGCCAGTCAAGTTAAGTTATCAAGAGAAATCATGTCAGGGTACTTGTCAGGAGTGCGCCACGACGGGCCACTATCATGTCAGGTTGGTCATGTCAGGAGTGCACCACTACGGGTCACTGTCGTGTTATGCTAGTTCCTTGTCATACCATGCCATGTACAATAGTCGTTCCAAACATATTAAGTAAAATCAAGTTCATGACAAAAGGCGTAAGGATATAAAATAGGCGTAAAATATCTAATAAAATATCAATATACAGGGCTATAAAAAAGCAAAGCTTAAAGAAATAAGACCAAAACTCCAAGAGCCAATGGGTTAAGCAAGGGGGTCGGGGAGCAGCGTACGCGAAAGTCACGCACGCATGAGAGCTGCGTAGGTGAAAAGTCACGCACGCTACAGAGAGCAGCGTAGGTGAAAAGTCACGCACGCTACAGAGAGCAGCGTAGGTGAAAAGTCATGCACGCTGAGAGAGCAGCGTAGGTGAAAAGTCACGCACGCTGAGAGAGCAGCGTAGGTGAAAAGTCACGCACGCTACAGAGAGCAACGTAGGTAAAAAGTCACGCACGCTGAGAAAGCAGCGTAGGTGAAAAGTCACGCACGCTGAGAGAACAGCATAGGTGAAAAGTCACGCACGCTACAGAGAGCAGCGTAGGTGAAAAGTCACGCACACTCAAGGAAGCAGTGTACGTGAAAAGTCACGCACACTCAAGGAGACACGCTTCCAACAGGAAGCGTACTCAAGCCTGCGTACGCAGCGCTAAAGAGCGCGTGTAGCTCAGGGTGCGTAAGCTAAATAGCTCTGCACACTGCTCACTGTCTTCTCCAAATAGCAAGAACACCATGGCTGAACCCAAGCTTCAAAATTCATAACTTGGCCATCCGAACTCCAAATCCAAATTTCCAAAACTTCAACTGGAGTGAAACTGAAAGCTCTTCCACATGGAAACATCAAAACCCAAAAAAATCCAACCAAAGTGGCTCAAACCATGCAAAATCCAAAAATAGAAAAAACCTAGATCTAGAACAATGGAGACTTCAAATCACAAAATACCAAGACCTAATGTTGGTCACCATGTCCTAATCAAGCAAATGGACAAATAAAAGAGGATTCTCATGTAGTGGCAAGGTGCACTTGCCTAGGGTTGGAAGAGTTGTGTAGAGGAATGAGAAGAAGAAGAAGAAGGAAATAAATGGTGGTTATGAGGAGAGAGAAAATATTAGTGGAGTTATAAAGAGGGAGAGTTGTGGTGGGTTGAGGGGGTAACATAAGCTAAGGTGATCCAATACCTATAAACCAAACCAAACCGAACCAACCCAATAAAATCGAGCCATGCCAAAACCCAAAAGACGAGAAATACCGAAATTCCACAAGTTTGAGAAAAATAAAATACATGCAAAAATCCAGATACGAGTAAAAATACGAAATACGAGAAAATAGGGGAAATACGGGAAATGAGGGTGACAAGGCGCTTTTCATCTAAGGCCTCCAACTCTTGTAGTCGGCGACGGTAGTTATCGTCAGTCGTCAATTGGTAAGTGAGAGCGACACAGAGCGAGGGTATTTGAGTCTCCAATGAGAGAACTGCCTCACTCCCCTACACCAGGAAGAATGGTGTATTCCCAGTGGCCGTTCGGACTGTAGTACGGTACGCCCATAAGCATTCACCAAGCTTCTCGTTCCAGTCGCGTTTGTTGGATGACACGAACTACTTGAGCAACTTGATGATGGTTTTGTTGAATGCTTCTGCCAACCCATTCGCTGTCGGATTGTATGGTATCGAAGCATTATTCTGAATTCGATGCTTATCACAGAATCGATAGAAGGCGTGGCTTGCGAACTGCGGACCATTATCATGGATGATCCTTCGGTGCAGTCCAAAGCGATAGATGACGTGATACTTGAGGAAGCTGATCACGTTTGAAGTCTTTACTTCTGCAAGTAGAAAAGCTTCTGTCCATTTGGAGAAGTAATTCGTGATTGCGAGTATGAAGCGATGTCCTTGAAAAGAAGGTGGAGTGATTGGACCAATGATATCCATTCCCCATGCTTCGAATGGCCAGGACGCCACTGTCGGATGCAGAAATTCGGATGGCTGGTTGTTAAAGTCCGCGTGGACTTGGCAGGCTTTATACTTTCATGCATAGTCTATTGCATCTGCTACCATCGTAGGCCAGTAGTAGCCCATTTGGCGAAAATGGTCTTACAATTTTGGGCCAGGCTGATGGGCCCCACAGACACCGTCATGAGCTTCACGTACGGCTTCTTTGGCTTCTACGTTTTACAGACATCGAAGCAATAATCCATCGTAGGATCGGCGATACAGCATTTTCGTCTCTGTATCGTAGAAAAATCCGAGAGAACGCCTTCTGATAGAGGTGGCTTCCTTTGGGTTCTCGGGCAGGATGTCGTAGACTACGAAGTCTATGAATGGTTGTCTCCAGTCTGGTACTTCGACGATCGTTTGAGCGTAATAACTCGCCACGAATTGAACGTTGTTCTTGGGACAGACCAGTTCATGGCCTATCATGTCCACCAAATAATGAATATTATTTGGCACTGCTAGGGAAGCGGCAAGGCCTGCTAGGGCATCGGCTTCGATATTTTAGAGTCTGGGGACGTGTTCGATGAAGAACCCTTCAAATGATGAGATGATGTTGATCGCTATTTGGTGATAGGGGATCATGTCTTCATGGTGGACTTCGTATGAACCCCGGATCTGATTGACGATCAACTGTGAATCACCGTATGCTTCAAGTTATTCCACCCCCAGCTCTCTTACAAGTTGGAGGCCAATGACTAAAGCGTTGTACTCGGCCACATTATTAGAGCAGGGTCCTGTGAGGGAGTAAGCACGATTGATCACCAGTCCGGAAGGAGAAATCAGCACCACCCCGACTCCGACGATGATCTTGCCCTTGGGTCCGGTCCTTGAAGCACCGTCGAAGAACATTCGCCATATATCATCGTGAGAGGTCGCATGCGAGTCGGCGACCTCATCTGGGATTTTTTTGTATATTCTGGCTGACTTCGAGCCTGGGTGGGCTGCTAAAAAGTTTGCCAGAGCTTGACCTTTGACAGCCTTTTGTGGGACGAAGATCATATGGTAGGGGAACAGTAATATTGCCCATGTAGCGAGGTGAGAGCTGAGTGCCCCTGGTTTAGTCATGAGGACCCTGAGGGGGTTGACTCGTGATATCACATGTATGGTTTACCCCGTGACATAGTGTCGCATCTTTTGAATGGCGAACACCAGGGCGAAGCATTCCTTCTCCAGAACGGAATATCGGTGCTCTGGCCCGATCATCATTCGGCTGAGGTAATATATAGCTTTCTCATGGCCTGTGTCATCATTTTGTGCTAGCAGAGCACCGAGGGAATGCTTCATTGCTCGTACATAGAGCAGGAATAGTTTTCCAGCAACCGGGGCCACCAGGACTGGAGGGTTCGACAAATATTCCTTGATGCTGTCGAAGGCACGCTGGCATTCTTCATCCCATACGAATGAGACGCCCTTCTTCATGAGATAGGTGAATGGTTGACATCGCCCGGAGAGGTTAGAAATGAGCCTCCTGATGTAAGCTAGCCTCCCTTGAAGGCCTCGGAGTTCACGAAGATTTCTCGGGGAACCCATCTCCATGATTGCCTTCCTCTTCTCAGGGTCTACGTGGATACCCTGGAAGGTGATGATGAAACCCAAGAACTTCCCTCTAGATATACCCAAGAAGGACTTTGTAGGATTCATTTTTAAATTGTATGCACGTATCAGGTCGAATACCGTCCTCAGATCCTGCAGATGATCTTCCTTAGAGCGGCTTTTGACGACGATGTCGTCAACATAGCATTCCACTATTTTGCACAAGTGGTCTATAAAGATGATGCTCATAGCTCTCTGATAGGTGGCGCCAGCATTCTTTAAACCGAAAGGCATGATTGTGTAGTAGTATGTGCCGATTGGTGTTCGGAATAATGTATGCTTTTCGTCGTCGGGAGACATCTTGATTTGGTTATACCCCGAGAAACCATCCATGAACGACATACGTTCGAAGCCGCAGGTATTGTCAATCATGATGTCGATAATAGGGGAGAACTCGTCTTTGGGACACGTCTCGTTCAGATTGCGAAAGTTGATGCAGATTCGAATCTTCCCATTCTTCTTGAGGACTGGTACTATGTTGGCGACCCAATCCGGATGTTGTTCCTCACGAATGAAGCTGCTGGCTATCAGTTTGTTGACTTCGACTTCGATCGCATCCATGATGCCTGGGTGGAAGCGTCGTTGTTGTTGTTTGACTGGCTTTGCATCTGGCCGAATGTTGAGCTTATGAAAAGCGACATCGGGGTTTAATCCTGGCATGTCTTCATAGCTCCAGACGAACACATTAATATATTCTTTGATGAGTTCCAGTAGTGATTCTCGCTCTTTATCAGTCAGATTCTTGCTGACGAAGATGGGTTTTGGGGAGGATTCATCACCGAGATCAACTTGTACAACCTCATCCTCGGTGGAAGGCTCTCTTTGTTTGAACCGCTTCTCCTACTGTGCATCTAGTAGTTGTGCCCATGGCTCTAGCTCAAGAAGTTCGGGAACGTCTTCATCTTCTTCATAGGCATCGGCAAGTGCCATATTGACGGACCAGACTTGCTTGAACATGTCCCTGATGCTGATGTCCAAATTAGAAGTGGATTATCCGGTTGAGTGTGAGTGCCAGTCGTATTCTTCGTCTGAGCTTTCGGGTGTTGTCATAGGTGTGACATAACCTAGCCCACATCTGGTCTTGTTATAGTAATCTCGTGGCTTCCCAGCCAGGATCGGCGATTGTAAGGGTAACCGCCTTCCAGTGCCGTAGTTCAAGCCTGGTGTAGTTCCCAGATCATATCCTTGTTTTTGCATAAGGTACTTGGATTGGGGACTATACAGATAAAGGGACAATCTCCCGGTGTCGGGTTCGAGCTCAACTTCTTCCATCTTGAAGGGCTGTGGATTATTCTTCCGACCGAAGATGATTGGATGGTCCCCTCCCTTGATTATGTGGTAAGCGTCTTCCACGGGAGTAAGTTTATTTACGGTGTAAACATTTGTCACCTGTGTGTGTAGGTTAGTGCTTATATCGTGTTCCATAGCATACATCGTACATAGCTTATTAAGCTCGATGTAGTTCAAAGATAGCCCTTTATTGATGAAGTAAGGTATCTTTTCTAACGGGATTACATCATCTGCGGATGGAACATCAGTGTGAGTAGCCACATACTTGGCCAATCCTGGTTCTTCTTCGGCTACCCCCTGTATAAATAAAGACTGAGAGGATAACTTTGGCAACTTGATCAACAGGGGTTCTGTTGGTGGAGCAGAACGTGGAGTCGTTGGCAAACTAGCGACCCCAGTTTGGTACTGGATGCTGGGCGGGGAGTTGTTGGCTCGCTAGAAGCCCCCGACTTTGTATCGAGGTGACGATTCTTCTTGGGAAGACGTATCGTCATTGGCTTGTCGAAGGGATTGAGCTTCTCCGTTTGTGGCTGGCCGACTCTAGGCAGTCTGATTGTCAGTGGCTCCGTTGTGGGTCTTGGCGCTTGGCCGAACCTTGGCAGCCGGATTATCATTTGCACCTCTTGTGCCGAGAGGCTGATTGTATCCTTACGCAGAACGGCCGTAAGGGGTGCGGTCTTGCAAGGTTTGTGAGATTGGAGGTGGATCGTCAGAGGTTCTTCTGATCCTATGGCTGTCTCAGTTCGAGCATGTGCATCTCCTTCGCCAAGGTGTCTCTTCGACTTTTCGTATAAGCAGGAGTCTGAGTAGTAGGATTCGACCCCTTTAAAGGGATCGATGTCGGCAAATTCTGTCCTCATAAAGCCGTGTTTGTCGACATACTTGAAGTACTGGTGCAGCATGGAAGGCACGATCATGTAATCGTGAATCTAAGGGCGCCTTAGAAGGATATTGTAGGAAGTGTCTGCATCTATGACGTAACAGGTCACTTCTGACTGAAGATCACCAATTTGGCACTTCAAGCGAATCTTCTCAATCGGGTAGCTCCTGCCCGAATTAAAACTACTGATAGCGGTACTTGTTTGTGCCAGGCGATGCATAGGGATGGGAAGATGATGTAACAGACCCTTCGAGATGATGCTTGTAGAAGAACCAGGATCAATGTGCATCTGATCTACCTTTACGTCACCGATGTATCGAGTGTAGTATAGCGGACGATCATGCAGATTGGTTTTGATGAGCATATCCTGTGGAGTGAAGACAATGTTGGACATCGCTCCTGTGCAAGCGCTATCTTGGAGATCTGCAGGCGGGCTCTCTCCCGTGAGGTTGACCTGAGCTAGATATGCGTCGGCGTTGTGGAGTGCATCGCTCAAAGTCGTGCGAACATCCTTGGAAAGTCTTAGGAGCTCGTATAATGACAATTTGGCCGGTGTGTTGGCCAATTGTGCCAGGATGTCAAAGTTGTAGGACCTTTCCAGCCCTTGAGGTGCCTCTTTTCGGAGGGATTTGTCAAAGCGAGTCTCCTTCGGCCTAGGCTTGTCAGTCGTCGAAGTTTGAGAGGGTCCCGGAGCGTCAGCAGTAACCGGCTGATGTTCTTCAGTTGCGTTATCTGGTGTAGGTTGGGATTGAACACCTGACCGAGTAACGACAGCTGCGGCTTCCTCGATATTTTCCGTAATCATGCGGCAGGATCTGACTTTTCTACTCTCCTTCTTGCCAATGGGGAGTGATGCAGACTGAGTCACCTCAGGTACTAAGTCCAGATGGACCCACATGATCTTCCCTCGTGATGTTGTGAGGGGCACTGGACCAGCAGTCTGATCTTGAGGAGGTAGAAGATTAGCAATCTCTATCGTCGCCTGTGGGATGGGTACCACGCCGTCTTGAGTCTCTGTCGGAGGGAAGCTGCCAAACTGTACGGATAGCATGTTGGCTGCCATGGTCACCTCTTCAAAATCAATGGCCAGAGCCTTCGAATCGATGATATGTTGGATGTATTGCTTTAGTTGTTAGCAGTCGTGTGTAGCATGGTGGACGTAGCGATGGTAGTGACAGTAGTTTGGGCTCTCCATTTCTGCTGGCCGAGGTTCCCATCTTGGTAGAGAGAGCTGAATTCTATCTCCTTGTATGAGCATGTCCAAGATGGGCTTGACATGGCCGTCTTCGAAGGAGTAGGTCATTTGCGGCCATTGCTTGTCTGCCGATTTTGACTCAGGTTTCTAGGCTGTGTCGACCACCATAGCCTGCTTGTCCTTGTTGTCCCGATTGTTGGAGAAGTTAATACCATTGTTGTTGTTGGTATTGGGGCGCTTGCCCTTGTCCTCTCCCTCCGAGATGTGCAATCCCAGTTGGCGAGCCTTCTTCAACCTGTCTTCGGCGCTAGTGGCACTGATGATAAATGTTTTTCAGTCCTTAAATTGTCTTTCGTCCATCCAGAGGCTGATTGTTGGGAGCAGTCTCTTTTGGCAAATTTCAATTAAGGAAGAATCCGGATTACCAGACGGCAACTTCATTGCGGTTTGGCAAAACCGCTAATGTTGTTCTTTGTCAGCTCCTTCTCCCCTTGAACGACGTCCATGAGGGTGGACATTATGATGTCCTGTCCTACTTCATAGAATCTTTTCAAGAACATGCGCTTGAAGCAGGTGAATGAGTGGATGCAGTTGTCAGGCAGGTTACGGTACCAGTCGAAGGCGACCCCTTCCAAGGCCCCGATGAATAATCGTGTAAGGATGGCATCGTCATGGGGCAGATGGTCGATGGTAACCTCGAAGTAAGTGATATACCGACTTATGGATGTCTTCCCATCGTATGGATTGATATGGAATGGTTTATACTTTGGTGGGAAGGGAACATCTCTCCATGCAGCGGGATACGGTTGTCGTATCCTGAGGTCTTGGCAGTTTTCTCGAGCGTGGAACATGGCTCGGAGCTCCTGGACCTCTCTTCTTGCCTTCCTGGCCTCGTCTGTAGCGGTAGGAGCCGACATTTCAGGAGGATTATTGCCCAGGTTCGGTGCCACTGAGTTCGAGTCCACATTGACCGCGGGACCCAAGTTTATTTGGCCAGCCGTCCCTCCTTGCAGAGTAGGGAGGGCTGCTTTGATCTCGTCCACCGATTTGACCAAAGTGCACAGTATGGCCTCCAGAGTATCGATGCGTTGATGATCACTGGGACCATTTTGTTCGTCGTTTGTCATGAATGTCGTCCTCATATGAGTAGAAGTGGAAGGGACGGTGGACGACGTGCCCTCCGAATCATACTCCTGTACCGAGAAGTCATTGGCGTATGTGGGAATGTTCTCCTCTGGTTCGGACTCAAAAAGAATAGTACTCCCAGCTTCAGAGCTTGCTTCATTTTGAGAGTCGTAGACGTCCTCGGGGATATTGGCACCTGCTGTATCTGATGGGAGAGTTGTTTCCTCGGGCTCGTCTCCTTGTAACATCGGATTGTCGTGGATGTTCGGAGGAGTGCTACCCCTAGTTCCAGCGACCCCCAGTGATATGGATGATGAATCTCCCACTGTAGCAGATTTTGTTTTGTACGGGTACCTTGGAAAACTCCAGTGGTGGACAACCGTTTAGACGATAGTTTTTTGGTCACAGTGGTTAAAATCTTCGGGCTGGAAACGTTTATCTTCTTCCCTCTCCCATCGGCGGAGATTTTCTGAGTAGAGTTGCAAGAGACGGCGGGAGGCGTCTCATCCCCTGAGCTCG
Organism: Iris pallida; assembly: GCA_029216955.1. Lineage (NCBI taxonomy): Eukaryota > Viridiplantae > Streptophyta > Magnoliopsida > Asparagales > Iridaceae > Iris > Iris pallida. Next base: position 90,261 of record JANAVB010002629.1, on the reverse strand, counting down.
GCGGTTGTAATCTTTGGAAGGCGGACTGTCGGTCTTCTCGTACCGTCATGCTGTTGCAATAGCAGTTGACGATGACTTGGATGCAGTGACATCCGTGAGAGGACTCTTTGCACATCGAGGCCTCTTCTTTTTCCTTGCGTTTGTGGAGGATAACCTCACGCAAGTCAGATGGGTTTGGAACGACCATGTTTGCTTCCTAGGTTTTATAAGACTTTTTGGAACCACTCTGTCCGTATGCCGCCGGGGGCTGGACTCGAGTGGTTCTGTACAACTTTCCATTAGAGGCCCGTATAACGGTATGTGGAACGCTCGGATAGTCAGAGGTTGGGACAGCAGACTGAGCTTGCCAAGCTCGCGCTGCCCTAGACTTCTCACTCTAGTGCGTAAGGGCACATAGTAGGAAGAGTCTAAGTGGTGCTGCAGAGAGTCAGACATATTTTCTCGGCAGCATGAGAGATCAGAACCATAGAAGAGGCGATCGAAGACAGAGCCTGAGCCGCGTGGAGCGGGCAGCATGTGGCTGGAATCAACAGTCTTCATACGGCTGGCGATCGTTGCCGCATGGGCTTTGTTCATATGGCTGGAAGTCTCGGCCGCATAAGTATTCTTTATGCGGCTGGCAGTTTCGGCCGCATAAACATCATACATGCGGCTGGCAATCTTGGCCGCATGAGTGTTCAGCCTGCGGCTAGTACCTTTGTTCGGCTTCTTCTTAGAGTACATAGAATTACTCTTTGCCCCTGCAAGTCCAGCATCGTAGTGCTTTTCTCTGCCGGACTTGCGGACAGCAGTGTCTTCTATGGCTCAAAGTGGGGCCGCATGAGAGTTGCCTTTGCCGTCTTGGGCATCAGAGAGTACTTCGTCCAGAGCTTGAGGAGGAGCAAATAAATTTGGCCTCCACTCCTTGCGAGCATTTTTGTGCGGATTCGCTTCTGGATCGAGCCAGCGCTCCTGTTGGAGAGCATTTCTTCAAACGCCTGTTGGTCGAAGCGGACGACCATCTTTTGTTGTGTGGAGCCAAGTTTGGCTATATCCGATTGCATCACCAACTTCTCAGCCATGGAGAAGTTTGTCCCCAGCAGAGTCGCCATCGTGTTTGCCCTGAATTATAAAAGAACAGAACAATTATATCGGAGGACTGGACTTTTACTTCACAATACAAACTTCGCTCGTACAAAAAAATCCTAGGGACAAAAACCTAGGTACAGCAATCTAAGTGCAATTGTTTAGTTTTTCTGGGGGGGTGACGGTAGAGGCTCGGGAAAGCGACGGCAGCTCTGCCTTACTCCTTGGACGATCGGATGCAGCCTTGGGTCTGGTAAATAAATGCTCTTGGACGTACGGGGAGACTCCCTTGCGCCTTCGGTTGCTGGATCTCTGGATATCTCTGTAGTACTTTCTCTCTCTTCTCTGCTCTCTTTTCCTGAATTCCCCAGTCTCCTGATTTCTCCAGTCTTCTGAATTCTCCAGGGTTTGTAAGGGAATGGCACCTTGCTATTTATAGAAGTGGGGGTGTGATCATTAGGGTTTGCAAATGATTGCCTCTTTCAGAAGTCAGCGGTAAAGGATCAATTGATCTGGGCCATTCATTCTGATTATAGCAAATCTAGGTAATTAATGTGGATTGCATCAAATCTCTGTGGGCAATAAATATTGATTGTCATGAATCTTCGTGATTTGTGATAGCCTGCCACGTGTCCAATTTGCTTGATTTGATTTGATCTTGGCCATTATGATGATCGCAACAAATCTGATTTTGTTAGGATTTGTTAGCACCCATAGTTCCAGGGAAGATAAAACTGCCACGTGTCTCAATTATCGCGAAGAGCGCCACGTGTCTCAACTGGACTATTCTGGCCGAGCCGCATATGGGGGGGTCCTCTCAGCCACATGAAACATGCAGTCGCATGAGGATAGGCAGCCGCATACAGAGGGGCAGCCAAATAGGGATAGGCAGCCGCATGTAGATGGGTAGCCGCATGGGGATACGGATAGGCAGCCGCATGCAGATGGGCAGCCGCATGGGGATAGGCAACCGCATGCAGATAGGCAACCGTATATGGATAGGCAGCCGCATGCAGATGGGCGGCCGCATGAAGTGAGCGGCCGCATGGAGTGGCCTCGAGACTTGTTAGATTTTGCCAGCTGTAAGGAGATTTTCTTCTCTTTCCCATGAACACGCCCTCATGTCAGTCATTATTGCGTCTTTATGTCAGAGCTGTCATGGATGTTATTTGTCAGAGCAGTCGTTAGGGCATTAAATACAACCGAATGTAGAGAAGAACTATTGAAGGCCACGTGGCTTCTTTCTGAGCCGCATGGATCTATCCGAGCCGCATGGACCCCTGAGCCGCATGGACTTCTGAGCCGCATGGGGATCCTGAGCCCCATGGAGATCCTTCTGTCGGAGCCGTATAGGTCTTTCTTTGTTCTTTTCCATGCTTCTACACTCGTTTGTCCCCGAGTCTTGACTTGCTAGAGTAGGGGCTCTGGGTGGCAATCTATTCTTGAGCTCCAGGACTACCTAGGTCAAGGCTTGCATGGATTCAATCAACGTATGCATGCCCTCTTCAAGGGCCTCTATACGATGTTGGTTGTTTGACCCATTGTTGCTTCCTACGTTGTCGCCCCTATCATGTATACTGACATTAGGTGGTAGGAAGTAGATGGTTCGGTGGATCTTTCGCTCTCCGGCTCAGATCCTTGAGCTTCGCCATCCTGAGGGAAGATAGGCAAGTTGATGTCATCCTTCGATTCCAGGGAGTACCTTGTCACAACCCGCACCCAGTGTAGGGGCACGAAAAGTGGTTACACCCAGCCTATGCCGCAGTATCGGCAGTAGAACGCTGTTCTAGGTCACTATCATAAACTAAATACAATATGATATACTCTCTGAACGAAGGACAAATCACATAAGTACAACTCAATCACAAATCTAGAGATGGAAATAGTAAGATATGATAGATAGGAAATCACTAAAGAGAAATACAATCAGAAGGAAATAAGCCTATGTGTCTAAACGATACAACATCTCAAAATCCAAATAATACAAACTCAGAAGGGATTATATTATCATAAAGAAATAAGGTAAAGCCTAGCTAATCTATTCTAAGCAGTAGGGATGACATCCTCAGCTAGAGCTGGATCCTCCTGTGGGTCTAACTCACAGGTGTCGTCTAGATGGGCTCCATAATATGTTGGGCAGAAGTCATCAGTATCATCTGTAATATTTTCAACAGGTCCAGTCAGGACAAGAGCGAGCACAATACATCTCACTCAGTTCATATCATGGTAGAAAATATAAAGCATACAAAAGAGTAAGATACATGAACTGTAAGAAGATGTACATGAAAACGAGAGACATTTGTAAACTGAAAATATATACATGATAAGTAAGAACTGTAAGTGACTGGTGATTTAGAGCACAATATGGTTATGTAAACAGGTTATGTTGTACAATAAAATAGGACTCCATTATACGTGAGGGCACAATGGACATATACAATATTTTGTACAATAGGAGATTTGATCACATAACCATTTCCTACTCATCCTCCCCAATCAATACACAAGGATCCAATCAAGTTACGTTACCTATATAATAGTTTTTCCATGAAACTCATGTGATCATGAGAGTACAAGATGCACAACGAGTATACATGAATATGAGTGTGCAATAAATACAATATGTTCGTGAAACGCACATCACAATATGTGTTTGATGAACACAAGGGGGATAACATCGCAAGAGAAGATCCATATAGTACCAATCCGTGATAACAATCGTGATAGCATCAAGTAAAATAATCTAGAGCAAGAATATAAGTCCTGACAAGTATGAAACGATCAGAGAATGTACTCGCCTGAGATCCTGAGTCACTGTAAAAATGGATGTCTGAACTGATGTAACTGAGTCCTAAATATTGCACACAGGTCATGATGTATCCAATGATATAATATTTGAAGTTGACAATGCAATCTACATGATTCTAAGTCAATCTAGGCCAAAGTCAACTCTTGGTCAACTCTGGTCAAATCTAAAGTCAAACTAGGTCAACTGTCGCTAGGGTTTGGTCAAACTAGTCTAGGTTAGTCAAATCTAGGATAGTCAAAATCCTATATGAAATCAAGCTACATACAATTTCTAACTAACTTACAAATACAACTTATATATATATATATATATATATATATATATAAAAAATATATATATATATATATATATATATATATATATATATATATATATATATATATATATATATATATATATAATGCCAAAATTTGGTGGTGAAACTTTTGAATTCAAAAAATACCCTTGCATATATATTTTATACAAACAATAATCTATTTTACTAGATATGTCTTTTGATATTTTCAATACATTAGTTTATTCTTTGAGTGTCTTTTACTCTTTTCAAATACATACAAAGTTAATTGAAAGATGACATTGATTGTCTTTTGCCATTTTCAAGTACGTACAAAATTAATTAAAAAATAATTAAAATATGTGCAACCCATGTGCATATATATACTAGTATATATACATTCACAACCTACATCCATTTCCTATATACATACAATCAAATATATACATATATATACAACATATATAGAAGGGAAAGAAAAACAAGGCATATTTATATACAGAGTGTGTGTGATGCAAAGTGAAATGAGAGGGAGTCAAGAGGTTTGTGTCTCAATTGTGTTAACAGGGAACTTAATCAAGCTCAAATTTACATGTCATTCCAAACCTATTATCATATTTTCTGTTTTAAATTCCAAAACCCAATTCCAAGTCATAATCAACCTCAGTCAACATATCAAGGTTAACATATCAATCTCAGGTTTCTTTCAAAGTTTTAAGCATATACAACATATCAGTTTTCTGTTCACAGTCTAAAGAATTCTCAATTTTTAAAGGCAGCCAATATTTAGTGAACAAAGTCAAAAACAAACTCATTTACAACTAAGAACAACTCAGTTCAATGTTATCCCTTTTTAAGCCAATTCAGTTTTGACAAGATGAATGATGTCAAAATACATTCTCAGGTATCCAAAATTGATTCTCATATTCACAGTTAATTTAAAACCCAAATCTCAGGTTTAAATCAAAACATCAAATCAGTTTCATATTTCATAAAACAAACATACATGTATTCATACAAATCAGTTCTCAGGTTTATATGTTAAACAACCAATTTCTCAAGTTTTATATATCAAACCAAACAACCATTTAAATTGCATAAGAACTCAGTTTACTGTAATGATACAATGTAACTTGACACATCTACAATGCAGTGCAGTAAGCTCGACAAACAAAAACCAAAATCTCATATTAAACCCAGGTTTCGAATGTCAAACCCAAACTCTGTTTTTTTCGAGTATCAGTTAACATTTGAACTCAACATCAAACCCAGTTTTCGAAAACCCAATATCAAAATCAGTGAGTAAAATACATATATATAGAAACTTAAAATCCAGTTCAACAAAACAAATCGAACTCAGGTTTTAAGAACTCAGGTTCATTCTCGAGTATCAGTGAAAAGCAACTTTTCAGGAAATTTAAAAACCACAATTCAAATGGAAACCCGAACGAAACCCAATCTTCAAAATAAGTGAGCAATTACATCTATCAAACATAATCCAAATTTCAGTTAGCATGTATATAATAATGCATAAAAACCAATCCCCAAAATCAGTTTTTGAACTCAACCCGAACTCAAATAAATCCAGTATCAGTAATCATCAGTTCGACCAAAATTCAAATCTAAAACCTAGTGAAACACAAAAACAAGTGTAGAGGAAAGTCCCCCACATGTGTATATGTTAGGGGGATTGTTCATGTCCAAGCAAGTGGACACGAAGGTGTCCAAACTATCCAAAATTGAAGTATCAGTCCACTATTTTTAGTCTCCTCGTGCGGCCATGTCAGTGAGAAAATGACACGACACAAGACACAATATGACACGTGTTCACATCCACATGTAGCCCAGGAATAGGGCTACCCATCTAGCACTCTGACACATCACCATGACGTGTCTAGAAGAGACACAAAGGTCGTATCAGACACGAAAAATCAACCGTGCACAGTCAGTGCAATGTCAGTGCACGGTCGATTTCTTTGTGCACACTCGACAAAAACTCGTGAAACATCGTGGGGGTATGGTCAGTGGTTGCCTCCACATGTCCATCAAGTTTCACGTGTCCTCATGACCTGTGCATCGAGATATTGTACTCGAGTAGCAGGACACGTGTGCGAGGTACCGTGCTGCGTGTCTGTGCCAAATTTGGACACGAAGAAGACACAAAAATGTGCTCAGTCTTTGGGGGTTTGAAAACACACATCAAGGGCTACACAAATCTGAAATTAGTTTTAAAAATAAGAACAAAAAGTTTATTGAAGCATTTCATCAAATACTTGCATGCACACTCCGATACGTGTCTGATACGCGTATCAAATGGACACCAATTCCTACCAAACATGGTCTACAGGTCTATGGTACCTATATGCATTCATCTATGAAGAGAAATCAGAAAATAAAAGGGTTTAGAGCCTATTAATTATTGAGAGTTAGATCTAAAAGAAAATATCCTAGTATCGATGCTTTTCTCAACTTGCTGTGGTCCCAATGCCTTCAAATCCTTGCTAGCTAGTCTCCAATGGTCTTCTCTACTGTAGGGGAGGGTGATGCAATTGGTTTTGCTCAATTTTGAGTTGATTTGAGCAAAAGGGGTGAATTTGGGGAAGAACACTAATTAGGGTTTTGAGAGGCTATGAAAAGAGGCAAGGTGTGATAAAGAGATGTTTAAATAGAAGGGGAGATCCTTTGATGGTAGTCTAGGGTTATTTCTAGGGTTAGGGTTAAGTTTCATGAGGTTTAAAGGCCTCTAGTTAGTTTAATTCTAGGCCTCTAGCTAAAGGCCTAAGTGAAAAATATATTTCCTTAAGAAATATATAACCTCAACTTAATATCTAGATATTCCTAAATTTGTCATGATGGAAGCTTCTAATCTAATATCTAGGCTCATGTATAATATCTAGGTTAGGGCAATTCTAGGTTAAGTCTTAACAAAGAGATTAGCACATAATTAATTACTCAAAATACGTTTTCACTAAAAGTCAAAAATGACCAAAATATCCTTAGGCTAAAAAGTTGTAATTAGTCATTCTAATCACTTGACTAGGCTCCCATGATCATGGTTAGTCTCTAGGCTTAGCAATTCTAGGGTTACACTAGTTAAATATCAAAATCACAATTCAACATTTTAAATAGTATTAAATTAATTAAACAATTCATCAAAAATCATTAGCATGACTTAAATTATATTATTAAATGATTTAATAACAAAAGTTTAAAATTACCTTCATTTGAGAAAAGTGGGTGTTATATACCTATACCCAATCTGTCGATAATTCGTACTCCAGAGGCATCTGTGTCAGTCCCATACAAACCCTCGTCTAGTTGGAACGACGAGTTTCATGAAATGTTGGGGGCATTCTAACCCCATCTTGTACTACCGATAAAGTGACAGTTCTAACCCAATGAGGACTTGGCTTTGGAGCAAGTGTGTTGGAACACTGTAAGGACCCTAATTTTTGGAATTTATTTATTTATTTATTTTATATGATTTCTATTTGTTAGATTAATTTTTTTATTATGATTATAGATGTACTTTTTCGTAGCTTTAATTTTTGGAGCATAAGAAGTGCCAATCTTTTGAAACTTCCTTCATGAGTTTTGAAGTAGACAAGTACACCTTCATCTTGATATATCATGTCCCACCCAAACTTGTCCTCTAGCATTCTTTTGACATTGCGTAACTTCGATTCGATTTAAGCCATTTGATTATTTATTGTAATTCAAGACCTAACTTCTAACGTGAGTTCAGAACTCGACATAGATCAAAATAATTTGACCCAATATGTGGCTTTGACCCATTTTTAGTCTATGACACACATGCCAAAAGTGTACCACTTAATTGAGTCCCTATGTGCTATTTATTCGCGAATTGCACAAGAGACTCAGTGGTTGACTTTTCGAGTCCAGACTAGAAAATATATTTAGATCCTAATCTAGCCAACCCCACTTGGTAGAGCCATGTTAGGTCGCCATGACTTAGTAGAATTATTTTGAACCTATTTTGGGATACTATACAGCCAATAGATTTAAATACAATTTTGTATATATATGATTATATTTATAATAGCCTAATATTATATATAATTATAGCCTTAGTCATGGTTAAGTTCTGAGATACATATCGACTAAGAATTTTGGCATGGCTAGTGTAGATGTGTGCTTGGACTAGTGTTTTAGATATGCTAGGGAAGACCGAGCCATATGTGTGTCCCAACTAGAAAAACCAGTCAAAGTTACGACTTAACCCCTATAGACGATTTAATTATTTATTATTAAGATTATTGATATTTTAGGAGACCCGATTGTGTTAAATTAGTCAAACTGGACCCGATCCAAACTTAAGCCCATGTAGTCAGGTAGTGCTTCTAAGGACGTCCATGTAGATGTATATGATATTGACATTTTTATTTTAGGGATTTAGTAGGCAATTTTATAAAGGGTGTTTAAATATATATTATATATACGTTCTTGCTATTAAAATAATATTTATTTGTAAATAGGATAAATACCTTCCTAGTTATTCTTATGCATGTTGGGATTTTAGATTATACCTATTAAAGGTTCATTTTAGTTTGTTATTATGATTAAGATTATTATTATTATTATTATTATTATTATTATTATTATTATTATTATTATTATTATTATTATTATTATTATTATTATTATTATTGCTACTATCATCTACTATCTGTAATTCGTAAATTTCTTGGTAAATAAAATTTACATATATATGTACATATTTGTAGGCCTTACATTAAGAAATTATATTGTCAAGATTTTATCTAGCTTTATTGAATATATATATATATATATATATATATATATATTAAATAAATATAATATATATATATATATATAATATATATATATATATATATATATATATATATATATATATTCAATAAATATAATATATATATATATATATATATATATATATATATATATATATATATTCTTTTTTTTTCTTTTTTATATGGGTATATATAGAAAGAAAAGGAAAAAAAATAAATTATCACGAGATATGAAAATCTAGCAAGATTTTCATATCTCATGAGAGGACAAACAACCCAGGAACCGACCTCCTATTTTCTTCTCTGTATATATATATATATATATATATATATATATATATATATATATATATATATATATATATATATATATATATATATATATACAGAGCCAGTTTTTAACCAAAAAAAAAATTAACATAACCCTACCTGCGCGCCCCCAGGCAATTGCCTACACCCTCCCTCGCGCCGTCGTAGGTCGTCACCGATCAGTCGCCATCGACCGGCTAAACAGCAGATATATATATATATATATATATATATATATTCTTTTTTTTTCTTTTTTATATGGGTATATATAGAAAGAAAAGGAAAAATATTAAATTATCACGAGATATGAAAATCTAGCAAGATTTTCATATCTCATGAGAGGACAAACAACCCAGGAACCGACCTCCTATTTTCTTCTCTGTATATATATATATATATATATATATATATATATATATATATATATATATATATATATATATATATACAGAGCTAAAAAAAAAAATATATATATATATATATATATATACAGAGCCAGTTTTAACCAAAAAAAAAATTAACACAACCCTACCTGCGCGCCCCCAGGCAATTGCCTACACCCTCCCTCGCGCCGTCGTAGGTCGTCACCGATCAGTCGCCATCGACCGGCTAAACAGCAGTGTGCGCGGTCGCAAGCACGACAATAGCAGAGCAACAGGCAGCAACAGCAACAGTTAGACGCTTATCTTCGTGGCGTGCTTTTTGTTTTCTTGCTCCATCGTTCGAGCCAGTTTTACAGGTCTACAGACAAACTATTCGACTCTGCTTCTATTCAAATAGAATCATTTATTTCGCTTTGTGTGCAACGAAAATCGAGTTCCAAAATTGAGAAAAAACTTGATTTTGGACCTTAGAAACTGACCCCAACGTTCCCTGTTTGTGGTAGATTTGCGACCAGGATATCGCAAATTTTTAAAAATCACTTGAACAATGTTTTAGATAACATAACCATGATCAAAACCGATTAATTAGATTATTTTTGCGATTATCATTTTCTGTTTAAAATTAGATCAAAGTTGGTCAAAAGTATGTTTTCAAAACCCCGAAAAACCCCGATACGGAGTCTGTCCCGACAATCTGGGCGACTTATCATGAACCACTTGCATCAAAATGTGCGTATGGACTTCGTGCATGTATGGGCTTTGACGGAATACGAATCTGTTGCGTGTGCGCAATGAATTTAATGTGTATCCGTCGAAATTCACCGTATCGGCCTTTTCTAAAATTCTCCAATTACTTTGTGCACATTCGTCACCTCGAGACGAAACTTGCGTAAACCATATCTTTTTTATGGTCCTATTTGCCAAGTTTGGTCTGATTCTGAGATGGTCGACTGGAATGCTATTTTGGCGGGCCCGCGATCCGACTCAATGGGCAAATTTGTGCACGGCCCACCAGAATCCAACTTTGGGCATACCGTTGGGTTCATCTCGTCAAACCAGACCCATAGACATATAGTTTGATACCTTTAGTGACCATTGGCTCTGGCATGTTTTCGGTGCAAACCGGGTCCAACAGCGAACATAGTTTTGACCCAAAATTATCGTTTTGCCCCTGTGTCCAGAATTGGACTATTGGGTAGGCTATCCTAGCTAATTTAACTATTCTGAACATGTTGGTAATATCTATTTCAGCATCCGAAGTTGTTTGCAGGAGTTTGACTTTTGTGGCTTAGTAATTGATTAGATATTGTTGGTTCTACGCGATACAACAGACAAGTATACCTTGCCAAACTTTACAGTACTTACATGAATTTCTATATTTCCATTCTTTCTTACTTGGTTACGTCTTTCTCTTGCTTCCTGTCATGGTTACTTTCTAGTTTTATGTGCACATAGCTTGTTACTCATTTTCTATATTACTTTTTTGTCTTTTTTATCTTATTCTTGTCTAGTGATAGTACTGCTATGCCTGTGTCATGTTTCCCTGACCTAGTACCCTAGGAGAGAATGTTTTATTAGCTATGGCTATACCTCTATTGTTAGTGCCTTCCCAAGCTACGATAGAGAACCTGTTATAGGACTGTTATTGCCTCACCGTGCTGCAGTTTTTATCACATGCACCTGTAGCCATGATTAATATTATATTCTCATGACATGTCACCATCTGTAGAGTTCTTTTATGTGTTATCCTTTCCTCTATTTGTTATTCCTATTTTTCTTGTATGTTATTTATTGTACAGTAGTCTTGTATATTATGTGTCTTACTAGTCCCCTGAGGACCTGGTGACCTCTACAAGTATTAGATGAAGGTATGGTACATTGACGGATGATGATTGCTACTCCATGATTTTAGGTATATTTAGCTGTTGTTAGTATCGTTCTCTTCCTTATTTATATTTGTTCAATATTTGATACTCGCTGTTATTAGCCTAGTCTTTTACAAGCTTATATTTTCCTTTAGCTTGTCCATGATAAATGTGTTATTGGAGATCCACTCTAATACATTTATCTATTCTAGAATTAGTGCATTACGGTCTGAACATCCTTACTGCACTTGATTCGTTATTGTTATCGATATTTAGTGGATTGGGATATAGTTGATTCTAGAACAACCAGATAGCTTATATGTATTCGAGCTAGGCTATATTCCTCTCGTTACGTAGCTTGCATGTATACGTCCCCTAGTCCTACGTATTTTGGGACTGGGGCATTACATTTTTTTAGTGGCCCATGCAGGTCGAATTAGCCATTTCGGTTACGTTACTGTACCGAGCGGGCTTGCAAAATGATTAAACCCTTAGAATCACAATCCACAACTACTTTGATAATTCTTTCAGAAATTTCTCTATCGCCCTAGAACTTCGTATTTGCTCTCGATTATTCTTCCTTTGATTTATTGTGCCAATGTTTCTCGTTCCTTCATATTTCGGAGTGACGAATTATCGTGCTATATAGAATTTTCAAAAAAATTTATGTTATAGTGTAAGTTAGTTTTATTATTGAATTTTGGTTGCTTGATAGATAGTAGGGAATTAGAGATGCCATTGATATCCAATTGTATGGATTTTTTAACTAGTATGCACGGGTTATAGGGAATCATGTGTCTGATAGGATAGTGTGGCCAAAGGTGGGTAGATGTCCTCACTATAGAAAGAAATATAGCGTCATACTAGGTTACGCTCTTATGGTAGTCACTTGATCAAGAATAGAGAGGTAATTTTAGTATAGAGATGGTGCCTCTACAAGGAGAACCTAAAAATAGCCTAAACCAACCCATTTACTATTATGCCATATCAGTTGAAAAGTTAGGATTAGACAGATTGGTAGGTATCACTTAGCTTAGTCAGGTAAAAGGAGGCCTATATAATTATGACAATAATATGGTTAGGAGGACAAGCCTTCAACATGAACGTTGGAAGAACGTCAGTACCATGAATAGCTACTAAAGATAACCATCTATAGTTTTACGATATAGATGTTGCAAAACCAAATTATTTAGGATAGATTATTACTTGAGTTATTAGAAGATACCGTGGTGACCTAGCGTATCCCTTCAACCACTACAAAAAAGTGTCTTTCTGGGACGCCAAAAATACGTCTTAAAAAGACCCAAATCAGTCCTAAATTGTAATTTGGGGTGAATTTTTGGACGGTAAGTGACAGTGCTATTAGGGTGGCGTGGAAAAAAGTTTTAGGACAAAAAATACCGTCCTAATTTGGTTTTATGGTCGAAAAATCTAACCGTACCAATAGAGTTTGAATTACTACATGTTTACGACGGTTTACAAAACGGTCCCAAAATAAAAGAGTTTGTGACGAATAACATCCGTCCTAAACAAATTTGCCAGCGTTACAAAAGAATGTCGTTTATATCTAGGACAATTACATTACTGTCCCAAAAGTAATACTTATGAAATTATTGTCTGTATTTTTCAGCTATGAAACATACAATTTAAATACACATAATTCATATAATCATGTACGTTGTCAAGCTTGTCCTCAGATGTATCTCCAGGTATCAGATCTCCAATACAAAAAAAAGCTTAACAACATCAAGCATTCTTTACCATTAAGTAGAAGACAACAAAATCCATATATAACTATATATGTTCAATTGATAAACAAAAAAAGCTTAACATTAAGCATCCTTAACCACAATTTCTAAAATAAATCCAAAACACTATACATAACCCACAGCATCAGTTATGCATCAGTTACAAAATGAACCCATTGTCTCCACCATTACATACAAAATGTTGAACCCATTAAGCATCCTTAACCACCTTTTCTAAAATAAATCCAAAACACTATACATCACCCACAATATCAGTTACAAAATGAACCCATTGTCTCTACCATTACACCATGTTTTTAATATATCCAACATGAACCCTAAAATTAACCCAAACTTTTTATCATCACAAGATCGTCGCCCATCATTTTAACATAACCAGAATGCTTTTGAAGGACCTGCAAATGAAGATATGCCAATATATTAGCAACCTGCTAACTATACATGAACAACTAGAAAAGAAAGACAAGTTCTTCCAAATTGTACAGACTAGACCACATTAGTTTGTGAATGTTTAAACAAATTGTACAAACCTACTAACAGTTCTTTCAAACTGTACAGACCTGCGTACAAAAAATTTTGATAAAAAATAATGTACAGAAAAAGCTTCTAGTGACAAAGGAAGCTTCAAGTGAAAAAGGAAGCTTTAAGTGAATACGGAAAAAATTGGGAAATATTTTAAATGGGAAGTACAATTATTCTAGCAAGAATTACAGTAACAAGCTGGAAAAAACCAATATAAAAGTTAAAATCTGTACAAACAATATAAAAAGTTAAGTCCAAAAATCGGTCCCGGAAAAAGATAAAACAGAGAATTCTATTAACCCCATGACACCCAGGACATGCATGGGAAGGAAACAAAGCATGGGATGGAACCAGCAGCACTTCAAAATTGAAATAGATTGAGAATTCTACAATCATAGCTTTGAACAAGCCTATACACCCATTTTTTACTAAGCTTAGTCAATATACACTGGACAAATAATGAATGTAGTTAACAAAACTATTATCTAAGTGAAGACAATTTTGATTCATTCCTAACACAATAACAAACTTAAGAATTGAGAGAAGACTTGATAAAAAGCGCAAACCATAACAGCATTATGAAATATGAAGATAAAAATAGTCGTAAAGATGCAAATGATGGTATAAAAAATAAGAAGAGCGTTACGAAAAGTTCAAACTCACTCCATGTTACAAGCAAAGAGTTGAAAAGATCAATGTAGTGATCGATTGCCAACTCTCAAACTGTTCTACATGCCCGAGTAATGATAATATCAATAAAGCACTCGCAAAGCCGAGACCGACGACGAGATCAAGATGTTACAAAAGTTAAATTCTCAGTAAGATGAGCTAATCCGACAAAGTTGGAGTCAATAAAGCTCCATTAGCATTGGCTTTTGCTAATGGAGAAATTTATTTTAATTACATAACTAAACGAGAGGATATAAATCATGGTATTAGTCAAGACAAACTTACTCAATGAATGGTGCTACTGTCTCCGTGTTGGCAAGCACATATCGATGAGCTTGTTTTTACATAATTGGATCAAGTCGAAAGTGCACTTCTTTACCTACAAGGTGACCAGATTTCTTTCCTCCATCATGATTTCTTCTTGGCCGCTTCATTTTGGTTTCCGTACTATTGTCCAAATCCCTTGAGCAGAAAGTCATACATTCTTCTAACAATACTGATTTAGCAATAGAAGCCTCTGGATGAGCACGATTTCGCACATAAAGATTTAAGGTGTGCAAATAACTTTCCATGGGATACATCCAACGATACAATACTGCTCCAGCAATTTGTAACTCATCCACTAAATGCATAGGCAAGTGTTCCATTATATCGAAAAACCCAGGTGAAAAAATCTTCTCAAGACTACAAAGCGTAAGCGCCATACGATCTTCAAACTTTTCAACTCTGTAATACTATTTACACTTGAACACAACACCACAAAGCAGTTGCTTAATTCAATTAAGGATTTAACAACGTGCTTTGGTAAGACCCTTCGAATAACTATAGGAAGTAACTGTTGCATTAAAATGTGATTGTCATGACTCTTAAGACCCCACATACTCCGCTCTTCTGTATGCACGCATCGAGATATATTAGATGAATAACCATCAGGGACTTTTACATCTCGCAACACTTTTAAGAAAATGTCATTTTCTTTGTTGCTCATTGTAAACTCAACTGGAGGCAAGTACTCTAGAGTTCTTCCTTGTGGTTGAGGATGTAGCTCTGATCGAATTTTCATATCTCTGAGATCTTTTCCAGCCTTCATATTATCTTTTGTCTTGCCTTCAATACCTAGCAAAGTAAAAATGACATTATCGCATACATTTTTTTTCAATATGCATAACATCTAGATTGTGGCGAATCAAATTGTGTTCCCAATACTGTAGTTCAATAAAGATGCTCTTCTTCTTCCAACCTAATCTTGTTTTTGGCAGACTGTATATTTTTGCTCTCTCTTTTTCTTGTTCTTCCCTCCTCCTCTTTGTAAAGACGTCCTCATTCTTATATCCAGTTAAAACATTGAGATCATTCAACTACTTTAACACTTTTGTTCCAGATAATGTCAAAGGTGGTGGCCTTATTTCTAATTTGCCATTAAAAGTTACCCTCGCCCTTCGAAACTTATGGCATCCCGGTAAGAGTCTACGATGACCCCAGTAATAATACTTGCCACTATTTGTCAATCGGGTAGCTTGATGATCCCTATTACAACAAGGGCAAGCAAATTCACCTTTTGTGCTCCATCCAGATAACATAGCATATGCAGGAAAGTCGCTAATTGTCCACAACAGTGCTATATTTAGTTGAAATAACTGTTTGCTTGATGCATCATAAGTAGAAACACCAACCTTCCAAAGTTCTTTCAACTCCTCTACTAACGGTTGCAAATAAACGTCAATCTTATCACCTGGACCTTTTGGTCCATCAATAAGAATAGACAAAATTAAGTTAGGTTGATTCATGCACAACCATGGGGGTAAGTTGTAAGGGACGACTACAACAGGCTAGGTACTGTGAGCAACATTCATATTACCAAACGGATTAAATCCATCAGTAATTAACCCAAGTCTAACATTACGACTATTTCTGGGAAATGATGGATTATTATCATCAAATGCCTTCCAAGCACGAGAATCTGTCGGATGCCTCATTACACCATCCTCTACTCGCTTCTTAGCATGCCATTTCATAAGCAAAGCTGTATGCGATGACCAAAACAATCGTTGCAGTCTTAGTATTAAAGAAAAGTATCGAACCTTTTTTGAGAAACTTTAGTACCCTGGTCAACCGGAGGAAGATTACCCTCGTTGGCATCATCAATTTTATATCTAGAAGCCACAAAAAAAATCTCACATTTGTCAAGATTCTTAGTTTCGTTTCGAAACAACATACAACTATTAGGACAGGCATCCCATGTTTTGTAAGTGAACCCCAGGTCAGTAGTTTGCTTACTGGCTTGATAGTATGATTTGGGAATCTTGGCACACGGAAACACCTTTTTTAAGAAGCCCAACAGCATTGTGAAAGAACAATTTGTCCATCCATTAAGTTGCTTCAGGTGTAAAAGTTGGACAACAAATGATAGCTCAGTAACACCCTTAGGACAATTCTCGTACAAATCACTTTCTGCTTCATTTAGAAGTTTGAAGTATTTTGGCATGCATTCATCGGACCGCAAGTTTTCTTCTGCCATGGACTCTTCCTCGCAACCCATATTTTCTAACATGCATGAGAATCCCATTCCCTCTCGTACCATTGTTGTCATATTAGCACATTCATTTAATCCAGCATCACTTTCATCAACTGACATATCATCTCCTATATTATCGGTGTTATTACCCAAACCACCCAAAAACCCCCCATGATATATCCAATCCATATAACTCCTTTCAAAGCCATACATCTCTATATGAACCTCCACAGTCTGTCGATTGTGATAAACACGATTTACACATCTACTACATGGGCAATAAATATGGACCGTATCAACATTCTTAGTTCTATATGCAAATTTAAGAAATGCTTCGACCCCATCCTTGTATGCCTTTGAATTCCAATCACGTGATCCAATCCAACGCTTATCCATATCAATTTCCAAAAAATAATTATCACCTAGCACCATCCAAAATATATATTCAGAACAATAGTTGTATCTTTATTGTTTCAAGAATTCAATTTAAAATTTCTGTTTGAGGCAAATGGAGGGAAAAAGCTTGAGGCGGCAGCTACATAACTTTCTAATAATTAAAATACAGAGGCAAATTAGAGTTAAAATTATATAACTTGAGGCAGCAACTATCGCTTGAGGCAGCAACTATATAAGTCTTATCTATTTCAGTTTCCAAAAAAATATACTTTCTAACAAATTAGAGTTAAAATTCTTATGCAATATATAAGGCAAAGACAAATTTAATAATAGAGCAAACACTTATTGGTAGCCATGTACTAATGTGCCCAAGAAGAAGAAATAATAAGCATATAGATAACCAATTGATTATGATAATTACTAGATAGAAAAAGGAAAATAATATACCAAGCACTACAACAAAAAACCCTTTTAATGACGCTCGACAGGGATTTTTAATGACGGCTGATACATAAGCGTTATCCAGTTGAAAATACCTTTTTTCTATGACGGTTTGGACTAATTTTGGGCTTTTTATAACGTTTATGAAAGAAAACGTCATTAATACTTTAGAGCGGTGGCAAACTTGTAATTTTTTCACTGTATAAAAGCTAAGTGGGAGAGAGAAAATTCATTTCTCATCCAGAGCAGCATCTCTCCAAACATCTTCTCCCCCAATTTTCTCAAGAGTTAGGTTAGGGTTTCTGATCGATGGATCTTAGCCGAGGTGCGATCTCGACCATATCGGAGGGGTCGTCGGAGGACCTGAAGCATGTTCATACTGCTCAAACAAGAAGAAGACGATGGGTACATAGAGACTCTAGTCTCCAGAGAGACCAGCTTCCAAAGCAGCACCAATGGCATCTCCTCCTTCTCGACTCTCACGGCGACGACGTCTGCTCCTCGCTCCGCTTGTGTTGCATGGGTCCTTAAAGTAATTAAAGATCACTCATTTGTCCATTTTTGTTGTTGGTGTTGTTCTTTTGATTCTTGATTGAAAAGAAAAATGTTGGCCGCCCAATATTACTACAATTCGTCATCGTCGTTGGAACTTAGGCTGGACGAGCCCCGAAGGGAGGTGCCGTGGTGCAGCGTGGACCCCTGCCCTCCGTCCCAGGAGGAGCTCGAGAGGCAGATGGTTTCCTTCCCTCTCTACTTCGATGGCCCCCAGCCGTTCTGATGCACCGTCAGGGCGGGGGAGATACTCTATCTGCCGAGCATGTGGTTTCATCACGTCACCCAGACGCCGTACCGCTGCACCGGTCGGACCATTGCTATCAATTACTGTGAGGAGAATGCTGCACTCTACTTGTTTGCTGATATGTCCCTGTGAACTTACTTTTCATTTCATGACAGGGTATGATATGCAGTTTGATATCAAGTATACATATTTTAACATCTTGCAATCAATCCGCTGCCTTTCCCCTACTGCTGCTACCACAACACATCGTGCTACTGGGTCTTCCTCGAGGCTTGTCCGTGTTCATGACAATGACAATGACGATGCCGATGATATGCAGCAGCCGCATTTACGTCCTCTACATATGTCTGATTCTGATTCTGGGGATGATGCACTGCCGAAGACAGACACCTAGGCTTTCCCCTCCTCCAACCGTCACTGCAATTAGCATTATATTTGGCTCCAAAGAGGCTGCCGCTGCAAACAGTTACAAAGTTGTGTTGTAAGCATCTCTCCAATTGCTTTCTACGCAATAAACATCTTTATTGTAGCAACTGCCGTATTTCAGATGAAGGCTTGCTTCGGCTTTGGGTATCAGACTGCTACAACAGTGTATCAGTGAATACATTGTTCTTCCTTCTCAGTTTTAAATTCCTGTTAATTAGTGATTTTATATGTGCTAAATCATGTTCTAACATTTCCTAATCTCTGTTGGTTCATTATACATGGTAGGATAGGTCTTGATTAATGAGAAATGGGAATTGGTTAATTGATTCAAAGGTTGGTTAATTGTCATGATATTCATATTGCCTGTCAATGTTTCACTGTTTGATTAATTCCTGGTATACTGATTTCCTTTTCCATTTTCAACTATGAATTGGTTCCAATTCCTTTTAAACAGTGATTGTTTTCCTTTCCCATTTTGTACTGTTAACTGTTAGCAATTATGGTCACTGTCATTGGTTTCCAAACCTAGGTTCTAGTCAATTCTTTCACTATTAATTTAATCCTGAGAACATATCCTGTCAACACATTATACACACACTTTTGTTCATGAATACACACACACACACACACACACATCTTCAGTTCATTTCATGTGATTCCTTCACTGGTGACACACAGGTTCACATTGCCTCTTCCATGCATATACACAAATTATGTACTCATGCCACACACCCTCACACAATCTCATGTGACTGAACACTGTCACAGGTTCATGTACTCACACACACACACACTATTTTATGTTTACTTTCACTGCTAACACACACACACATTGTCTCCTTCATGCACACACACAAATCATGTACTCATTATGTATGATGATTTTTCAGAGTATCTAGCATTGCTTTTTACGGTGTTATTTACTTTGTATCATTTTTCCTGTCGCAGGTTATTGCAGACATTGTCGAAAGCATAGCAGGTGCTATATTAATTGATACAAGGCTCAACCTACATAAGGTTTGGGAGGTATTTGAACCATTACTTGCTCCCATTGTACCACCTGATAGTCTTGAACTGTCCCCTCTGAGAGAATTGTTTGAGTTATGTAGTCATCTTGGCTACTTCTTTAACACAAAGTGTATGATGGAGGGAGATATTTTCAGGGTTTTGCTACGTGATACCGACAGTTTTGATGTGCTCAAAGTTGAAGCCAATGTACTAATAGTTTTGAGGGTCTACTTATTAGTAGTAGTTGTAAATATATGTATTTGGATGTCTTATTTTGAAAAAATGTAATGAAGATGGTGATATATGTTATGTATATATTTGTAATGGATTAAATTGTACTCTATAACATTTAGATGTTTTCTTGTGAATATGGTTCAAAATAAATGTTTTGAAATTGAATTGAGCAACATTGAGCATTGATCTATAATTTTTTGGAAAGTAATATATAAATGTGCAGAATTGAGCGTTATAAATGTGCTGAATTGAGTCTATACAGATTATCTATTTATAACGCTTTCAAACTACGCTGAAAATAAGTGTAGCAGAAACTCATCATATTCATGACGGTTATTTTATGACGCTTTTAAAAAACATTTATAACACCCGTTTTCATGACGGTTGTTGTGGAAAAAAAAAGCGTCATGGTACGTCATTAATGACGCTTTTTAGCCGTCATTAAAAGGGTTTTTTGTTGTAGTGAAGGTTGATTATGACTTACTGACATGGAACTAACACATGGCACAAATCACCAATTTCAACTGAAAAACTCAAGCATGATTCACAAATGTCGATTTTCAACAAACTAAAATCTACAAAGAACATAGCCAGGTTCAAATTCATCTCTATTTATAATATGTTTAACATCAATCCAGAATGGGAGTAATTCCTACATGAACGCATAATCACAATAGTGTCATGTTCCTATCAATGCAAATGTGACCCAATTTTTAAAAAAACCTATTTTTTTTACAAATAATCACAGTAATTCCTATATGAACGCATAATCACAATAATTTGACAAATTAAAATCTACAAACAACATAGTCAGGTTCAAACTCATGTTCCTATCCATGCAAATCTGTCCCAATTTTTTACAAGAAAACCCTAGTTTTCACAAATAATCACAATAATTCCTACATGAACGCATAATCACAATAATTTGACAAATTAAAATCTACAAAGAACATAGCCAGGTTCAAACTCATGTTCCTGTCCATGCAAATGTGTCTAGAGCTGTCAAGTCAGCCGGGCAGGCCCGACACTGAATTTGGGTGGGCCGGGCTCGGGCCTCTTCGACCCCTGAACTATAGCGGGCCGGGCCGGGCTAAGGGTGAAAAATCTCAGCCCATTCCGGCACGTGACCCACGACACGATGGGCTTCGGGTCGGGCCGGGCCGTGCCGAGATTTGATTGGCATATGATACATTTGGGTATTCATTTCGTTCTTCTCCTCCAAATTTTTGCTCCTATAGCTTAGCCTCAACAACACAGTCATCGTTCACCGCCCGTCATGAAGACTGACTGGCATGTACCCACAAGAAAAAGCCAAACTAAGCACAGCACAGGAAAAAGCAAAGCCAAGCAAACACAAGCCAAGCAAAGCACAAATTGCTTGGCCAAAGCCAAGCACAGCACAAATTGCTTGTGCTAAAGCTAAGCATAACACACATTAACAAACAAATGATAAGAAGTGTTTGGGGTTTAGGCCGGGCTGGGATGGGCCGGGCCGGCCCAATTAACAGGTCTAAATGTGGCCCAATTTTTCACAAAAAAAGATCCATTTTTTCATAAATAAATGATAATGTGCACATATTTTGGTGTTCTAACATATTTTTGCCACCAAATAATTTTCTCAATTAACTGATATACTTCATAAACCGAAATCTTTCCAAAAGAAAAACAATCACCTAAATAACTGATGCTAAAAACTACGACAAAAACATGCAGCCGGAAACAGTGTCACATGTAAATAATTATAAAAAATTGGTAAATAATCCTAAAAAATCTTGGTAAATAATCCTGTATAAACAGTGTGACATGTAATTAAATTCGAGCAAAAAATTGGTAAATAACTCATATTATGGACAAGTAATCAATTTCGAGCAAATGTTGATAAAAAAATTGGTAAATAATCTAGGACAAAATAACATGCAGCCGTGTAAACTGTGTAGAACACTCATATTTTAAGCAAAAATTTGAGTAAAGTGTAAAAAACTCAAATCTCAAGCAAATAATCTAGGACAAAATTACATGCAGCCATATAAATAGTGTAAAACACTCAAATTTTAAGCAAAATTTGAGTAAATAGTGTAAAACCCTCAAATTTCAAGCAAATAATCTAGGACAAATTACATGTAGCCATGTAAACAGTGTGAAACACTCAAATTTTAAGCAAAATTTGAGTAAACAGTGTAAAACCCTCAAATTTTAAGCAAATAATCTACGACGAAATTACATACAGCCGTGTAAATAGTATAAAACACTCAAATTTCAAAGAAAAATTGAGTAAACGGTGTAAATAGTGTAAACCACTTAAATTCCACGCAAATAATCTAGGACAATACATCCAAAAATTAGGGCAAAGACTAAAACATTTTGATAAAATTCTAATGATTGGGGGAAATATACTAAGCAGTAGCAATGGAACACCTAGGGTTGAAAGATCGGACAAAGAGAAAGCAATCGTCGGAGAGAGAGAGCAGCAACACTGGAGCACCAGGTCGGAACAATGGTCGGAGAGAAAAAAGAGCAGCAACACCGGAGCACCTAGGTCGGAGAGAGAGAGCAGCATCACCCATTCTTTGATCTGAAAGAGAGAGGGAGAGAAAGTTTTTAGGTTGATTGATATATATTGAGAAGTTCTCATCGAATAAGAAGTATGTTTTGGGATGGACGGTCTGGATTAATCCATCCGATCGAACGGTTGCGATGGAAAAATGTGGAGGTTATGTTCTCCAAAAAAATTTGGCAATTAGCCGCCAAATGTGTGACATTCCGCCGATCTATTTGGGACAAAAATATATATTATTTGGAACAGAAATTTCCATTAGTCCCAAATAGTGATCCATTTTCACAATCTGTCCCCAAAAAATGTAACTTTTTGTTACTAAAAATATAGCCGTCCATAGAATTATACTTTTAGGACTTTTTAGACTAGTGTTCCCTATAGTGTCGTCCCGAAAAGACACTTTTTTGTAGTGATCTATTCCTAGTTACGCTAGCACGATTCTTCTTTAGCGAGCCTTATTTTAATTTCTAAGACGAAATTCTTTTAAGGTAGGTAGATTGTGAGGACCCCGATTTTTGGAAATTATTTAACTATTTATTTTATAAAATTTATATTTGTTAGATTAATTTTTTTATTATGATTATAGATGTACTTTTCCCTAGCTTTAATTTTTGGAGCACAAGAAGTGCCAATCTTTTGAAACTTCCTTCAAGAGTTTTGAAGTAGACAAGCCCACCTTCAAATTGATATATCATGTCCCACCCAAACTTGTACCCTAGCATTCTTTTGACTTCGCGTAACTTCGGTTCAATTTATGCCATTTGATTATTTACCATAATTCTAGACCTAACTTCCAACGTGAGTTCGGAACTCGACATAGATCAAAATAATTTGACCCAATATATAGCTTTGACCTATTTTGAGTCTATGACACACATGCCAAGAGTGTACCACTCAATCGAGTCCCTATGTGCTATTTATTTGCAAATGGCAGAAGAGACTCAGTGGCTGACTTTTCGAGTTAAATTTGATTAGAAAATATATTTGGACCCTAATCTAGCCAACCCCACTTGATAGAGCCATGTTAGGTCGCCATGACTTAGTAGAATTATTTTGAACCTATTTTGGGATACTATACAGCTAATAGATTTAAATACAATTTTGTATATATATAATTATATTTATAATAGCCTAATATTATATATAATTATGTCTTAGTCACGGTTAAGTTCTGAGATACACATCGACTAGGAATTTTGGCACGGCTAGCGTAGATGTGTGCTTGTACTAGTGTTTTAGATATGCTAGGGAAGACCGAGCCATATGTGTGTCCCAACTAGAAAAACCAGTCAAAGTTATGACTTAACCCCTATAGACGATTTAATTATTTATTATTAAGATTATTGATATTTTAGGAGACCCGATTGTGTTAAATTCGTCAAACTGGACCAGAACCAAACTCAAGCCCATGTAGTCAGGTGATGCGTCTAAGGACGTCCTTGTAGATGTATATGATATTGATATTTTTATTTTAGGGATTTAGTAGCCAATTTTATAAAGGATGGTTAAATATATATTATATATACGTTCTTGCTATTAAAATAATATTTTATTTATAAATAGGATAAATACCTTCCTAGTTATCCTTATGCATGTTGGAATTTTAGACTATACCTATTAAAGGTTCATTTTAGTTTGTTATTATGATTATGATTATTATTATTATTATTATTTTTATTATTATTTTTATTATTATTATTATTATTATTATTGTTACTATTATTATTATTATTATTATTATTATTATTATTATTATTATTATTATTATTATTATTATTATTATTATTATTATTATTACTGTCATCTACTATCGGTTATTCATTAAATTCTTGGTAAATGAATTTTAAATATATATGTACATATTTGTAGGCCTTACATTAAGAAATTATATTCTCAAGATTTTATTTAGCTTTATTGAATATATATAGATAGATATATACATATATATATATATATAAAAGTAAATATAGAAAAAGAAAAATAAAAAAACAAATTATCAAGATATATGAAAATCTTGCTAGAGACCAAATAGCCCAGGAACCAATCCCCCCTTTCCTTCTCTGTATATATATATATATATATATATATATATATATATATATATATATATATATTTTATATATATATATATATATATATATATATATATATATATATATATACATATAAAAAAAAAACATATATATACAGAGTGACTTTTTAAAAAAAAAAGAAAACAAAAAATTTTTAACGCAACCCTAGCCGCGTGATCCCAAGAAACTAGCTGCGCCCCACCCCCCCCCCCCCGGGCCGCCATAGGTCGTCACCAATCGGTCGCCGTCCCCCGGCCAAACAGCAACGAGCATAGCCGCAAGTGCAACAATACTATAGCAACAAGCAGCAGCAACAACAACAACAGCTAGATGCCTATCTTCGTGGTGTGTTTTTCGTTTTCTTGCTCGACCATCGTTTGAGCCAGTTTTGTAGGTATACACACAACCTATACGACTCTACTTCTATTCAAATAAAATCATTTATTTCACTTTGTGTGCGACGAAAATCGAGTTCCAAAATCGAGAAAAAACTTGATTTTGGACGTTAGAAACTGTCCCCAACGTTCCCTGTTTGCGGTAGATTTGCGACCAGGATATCGCAAATTTTTGGAAATCGCTTGAACTAAGTTTTACACAACATAACCAGGGTAAAAACCCATTAATTAGATTATTTTTGTGATTAACATTTTTTTAAAATTAGATTAAAGTTGACCGAAAGTATGTTTTCAAATCCCCAAAAAACCCGATACGGAGTCTGCCACGACAATTCGGGTGACTTAGTCGTAAACCAATTGCATCGAAAGGTGCGTATGGACTTCGTGCACGTGTGGGATTGAAGGAATTCGAATTTGTTGCATGTGTGCGACGAATTTGATGCGTATCCGTCAAAATTCACCGTATCGACCTTTTTCAAAATTCCCTAATTACTTTGTGGACGTTCGCAACCTCGAGACAAAACTTGCGCCAACAGGACCGTGTCTTCTTTCAGGTCCTGTATGCCAAGTTTGGTTTGATTCTGAGAATGTCGACAGGAACGCTATTTTGGCGGGCCTGCGATCCGACTCAACGGGCGAATTTGTGCACGGCCCACTGGAATCCAACTTTGGACATGCTGTTGGGTTTGTCTCGTCAAACCAGTCTCGTAGACATGTAGTTTGATAACATTAGAGACCATAGGATCTGGCAAGTTTTTCGGTGCAAAGCGGGTCCAACGGCGGATATTATTTTGACCCAAAATTAGCGTTTTGTCCCTATATCCGGAATTAGACTTATGGGTAGGCTATCCTATCTAATTTCACTATTCTGAATATGTTGGTAACGCCTATTTCCGCATCCAGAGTTGTTTACAGAAGTTTGACTTTTATGGCTCAGTAATTGATTAGATATTGTTGGTTCTACACGCTACAACAGACAAGTACACCTTGCCAAACTTTGCAGTACTTACATGATTTTCTATATTTCCATTCTTTCTTACTTGGTTATATCTTTCTCTTACTTTTTATCAGGGTTACTTTCTAGTTTTACGTGCACATAGATTGTTACTCATTTTCCATATTACTTTTTCTGTCTTTTTTATCTTGTTCATGTCTAGTAATAGTACTGCTATGCCTGTGCCATATTTCCTTGACCTGTTTGACCCATACTTGACTTGGATATGACTAGATAGACTTGACTTCCTAGTACCTTAGGAGAGAATATTTTATTAGCCGTGGCTATACCTCTATTGTTAGTGCCTCCATAGGCTACGATAGAGAATCTGTTATAGGACTGTTAGTGCCTCACCGTGCTACGATTTTTATCACATGCTGGCATGTATACATCTCCTAGTCCTTCGTATTTTGGGACTAGGGCATAACATTTTTTTTGGTAGCCCATGCAGGTCGAGTTAGCCGTTTCGGTTACGTTACTGTACCGAGCTGGCCTATAAAATAATTAAACCCTTAAGAATCTTAATCCACAACTGCCATGATAATTCTTTTAGAAATTTCTCTACCGCCCTTGAACTTCATAATTGCTCTCGATTATTTTTCTTTTAATTTTTCGTGCCATTGTTTCTCGTCCCTTCATATTTTGGAGTGACGAATTATCGTGATATATAGAATTTTTCAAAAATTTTTAAGTTATTGTGTAAGTTAGTTTTATTATTGAATTTTGGTTGCTTGATAGATAGTAGGGAATTAAAGATGCCATAGATATCCAGTTTTATGGATTTTGTAACTAGTATGCAAGGGTTATAGGAAATCATGTGTCTGATAGGATAGTGTGGCCAAAGGTGGGTAGATGTCCTTAGTATAGAAATAAATATAGCGTCATACTAGGTTACGCTCTTATGGTAGTCACTTGATCAAGAATAGAGTGGTAATTTTAGTATAGAGATGGTGCCTCTACAAGGAGAACCTAAAAGTAGCCTAAACCAACCCATTTACTGTTATGCCATATCAGTTGAAAAGTTAGGATTAGACAGATTGGCTGGTATCACTTAGCTTAGTCAGGTAAAAGGAGACCTATATAATTATGATAATAATATGGCTAGGAGGACAATCCTTCAACATGAACGTTGGAAGACCGTCAGTACCAAGAAGAGATACTAAAGATAACCATCTATAGTTTTACGATATAGATGTTGCAAAACCAAATTATTTAGGATGGATTATTACATGAGTTATTAGAAGATACCGTGGTGACCTAGCATGTCCCTTGAACTATTCATAGTTAAGCTAGCACGATTCTTCGTTAGTGAGCCTTATTTTAATTTTGAAGAAGAAATTCTTTTAAGGTGGGTAGATTGTGTGGACCCTAATTTTTAGAAATTATTTATTTATTTATTTTATAAGATTTCTATTTGTTAGATTAAATTTTTTATATTATGATTATAGATGTACTTTTTCGTAGCTTTAATTTTTGGAGCATAAGAAGTGCCAATCTTTTAAAACTTCCTTCATGAGTTTTGAAGTAGACAAGTCCACATTCAACTTGATATATCATGTCCCACCCAAACTTGTCCCCTAGCATTCTTTTGACTTCGCATAACTTTGGTTCAATTTAGGAAATTTGATTATTTATCGTAATTCTAGACCTAACTTCCAACGTGAGTTCTGTTAGGATTATATACTAAAAGCATCACTTTTGTAGTAAACTTATTTCCTTAAATTTTGAATGAGAATCATATGGGCAAATGTTTGCATATTGTATTTGTTGCAAGTGTTAATACAAATGTCTGATATTCTATATTGTAGATAATATGGTGTGTGGTGTCACAGAGAAGATCATATTATCAGTTCCCTATGGAGTATATAAATAGTTCACAACCTAGATGGACTTGGATAATCTAGTGGAAAGGTTGTAGTTGTCACGACCCGCACCCACCGTGAGGATACGAGTACGTAATAGCGCCCAGCCTACGCCGCAGTATCGGCGGTAGAACGCTGTTCTAGGTCATGAACTATAACTAACTAATATGAAATACTCTCCAAAAAGGAGACCAAACACAGAGGTACAACTCAATCACAATCTAAGGTAGAAAGTAGCACGATGAAATAGATAAGAAATCCTCAACTGAGGTACAACAGAAATGAAATAACATAAGTTAATAACTACCAGTCTCAATATCTCTAGAATATACAACTCTGAAAAATAAGGACAACTTCTAAACATGAAAAGAAGAACAGTCTAAGCTATCTACACTAAGCAAGGGTATCATCCTCAGCAGCTGCTTGAACCTCCCCAGGGGTCCAGATCGCGAGTATCATCTATGCAAGCTCCAAAGTAAGGGGTGCAGGGTTCCTCATCATCCTCTGTAAAATTTTCAACCGGTCCAGTCAGGACGGGAGCGAGCACAATCCATCCCACACAGATCATAACAGGTTATAGAATATAAACATGCAAGAGAGTACGATACATGAAACTGAAAAAAATACATGATGTAAACAGGAAGAGAACTGTAATAGAAATATCTATTATAAGTAGAGAGCTTCCAGTGACTAGTGATTTAGAGTACAAAGTCGACATGTGAACGGCTTGATTTGCACATGGCTATACTAAAGAGGCGTACATGGCTATACTACTTTGGAATTGTTCACATGACTATTTATACTCCTCCATACCCCAATCAATACACAAGGATCCAAACAAGTTATGTTACGTACATGGTTTTCACATGAAGCCCATAAATGGGTGCACATGAAATATACATGAGAGCTCATACATGAGTGCACATGAAGTTCACATGGGGGCCCATAAATGGGTGCACATGAAAATCA
Source organism: Iris pallida (assembly GCA_029216955.1). Lineage (NCBI taxonomy): Eukaryota > Viridiplantae > Streptophyta > Magnoliopsida > Asparagales > Iridaceae > Iris > Iris pallida. Next base: position 61,138 of record JANAVB010002629.1, on the reverse strand, counting down.
CATGAAGGCTCATAAATGAGTGCCCATGCAATATAGGTTATACATGAGATACATGGGAAAAATGACCGATTCATGAGAGAATATGAGAGTACACGAGCATGCATGAACGAGCATGAAGCACATGAGAAACATGGATAACATGAGAGCGAGGAATACATGATGTACACGAAACACGTGACACAATGTATCCGATGCTCCCGAGGGGGATAACATCTCAATGTAGGGATCCATATAGTACCAATCCATGATAATATCATGACAACATCAAATAAGGTAAACTAGAGCAGGAATATAATTCTAAGCAAGTTATGAAATGATCAGAGAATGTACTCGCCTGGTATCTGAATGTCTAAAGTAAATATACTGTCCGAGATGAGGTACCTGACTCCTTGCTAGAGCAACACAAGTCAAGATGTATACAGGGGATGATGAATGTAATCTACTATGCATCTGCATGCTGTCTAGGTCAAACTAGACTAAAGTCAACACTTGGTCAACTATAGTCAACCACACTGGTCAAACTAGGTCAAGTCCTAGCCCAAACAAGTCTAATAAGTCTCACTAGGCCTAACCAAGCCTAGTCTAACAAGCACACATCAAAACTAGGCTACACAAGCCAACAACACACATTCACTGGGCATTCAAGCCATATACATAGGGTGTATCACATAGGGTACATCTCATAGGCTATGTGCCATATAGGCCATATCGCATATTCATACATATTGTATACATTGAATATTTATCTAATTTAATATAATAACACACATTCACTTATAGGCCACATACGCATATATAGACATTATATATATAGGCTATTAACATACATGTACATATAGAGAGTGCCATGTGTGTGTGTGTGTTAACATAGTGGCATTTGCATGGGGAAATACTAACATGTGTGTACATGGTATAGGCTAGGGTGTGTGTGAGTGACATTAGGCAGAGTTGTACTTTTAGTTACATGCATGTATACATCCATACACGCCTATCTTCATATATACATTTATACATGCATACATACATATTTACATAGATGCATATATGTATACATACACATATATTCACATAGATATAGAGAGAGGGTTAAGGGGTGGAAACATGTGAGATTGTGGGTGTGTGTATACTGATTTAGGGGAAACAGGAATGTGAGAGTGTTCAGGTGTTTTCAATACTCAAAAATTGGTTCTCAGGAAACCTGAGAACCAATTCGACAGTTCATGAATTCATCCCAAAACTAACTTCAAAAATTCCTATTGGTTAATCATCAAACCAATCGACAATGTAAACCCAGCCACATTAACTCTGAAAATATTTCAACATATATAACATTCAAATTCAAACAGTTAAAACTCAGCCTTAACCAATAAATTTTTTTAGGAAATTTAATAACAGTGAACATGTATCAGTTATGTTCAAAAGCAGTCCAAAACTACTTGAAATCTCAGGATTACAGTGACATCAATCCCAGTTTACTTGTGAACCAATGTGTGTTAGCAAAATTTCTCACGACAGGGAAACAGTGTTCAGTTGCATACACATGTGTGTGTTCAAAGGCATATGCTTGTATGGGTGTAGTAGCATAGGTTAGCTTCAGGTTTAGGCTGTGTGAATGTGTAACCATTGAATCCATATATCCATAACTCATACCTGAAACAATGTCATGAATACCAGTTTACCTATGAATCTCACTGAAAATGGAAGGTAAATATGAAACTAAAACCTGAATGAAATCCACACCAACTGAATTGAACAAGTAAAACCAAAACCCAATCTCAGTGTTCTAACTGAGACCAACTCAGTGACAACCTGAGTTAAGACTAAAGAATCAGTACCAAAAACTGAAATAGAAAAAAAAGAAGAACAATGGGCTGATACCATGACATTCCCAGTCGAATAGAACCAAAAACCATATCAAAGCTCGATCAAAGCCTCCCCTACATCAACACACATATAAAAGATTTGAAAAAAGAACATAATGTAGGCATGAACACTACAGTTAACACATTATATCCAACAAATTTCAAAAACCAATTCCCTATATTTTTTTCTCACACCAACCTATTTTAAAAACTAAATTCTCAAACACCACTCATAACCCAATCATTGCAGTAACTAATACTCCTAGATATGAATTAATATTTCAATTGACATCAAAATCAGGAATCAAACTTCAGAAACAAAATAATGAACCAATGTATCAGAAAAACCATTTCGAACCCAAGAATCATGTGGAAAAATCTAATTAAATGCAAATCAAATGTGCCAACATGAAGTACACATGTGTACGGGTCCTAGGGGAGTGCTCTCATGTCCATACAAGTGGACACGAGGTGTCCAAGCATGTAATTTAGCTAGTGTCAAAACTGTGCATTGGGCTGCCTCGTGCAACCATGTCGAGTCCAATAGGACTCGACACACAACACGAGAAAGGTCGTGTCCGTGTCCAGTATTAGAGTGGGTGTAGGGCTAGGGAATAGATACCCTGAATCGGGTATAGACCGTGTCGTGTCCGAATTAATCGTGCGTATAAAACACAATTTCTGCGCGTGTGTACACAGTGTCAAATCCGTGCGCGTGCCATTTCTCCGCGTGTAGTGAACCATATGCTCCCAAATTTTGGAAGCATAGTGTCATTGATATCCCCAACCTTCCCACAAAATTTCGTGTCCCGACGTGTTCCATACATTAAAATATTGTGCCCAAGATGCAGGACACTGCACGCTGTCCAGAATAACAAGTTCGTGTCCTCATATGGACACGACACAGGACAAAAACCATAGATCAATGACAAGAAATCATACACTACACCTAGCACTACAAATTCATTCAAACACGTTTCAAAAATAATAATAAAAACACGAATGTGGCATTTCATCAAACACCTGCGCACATTATATGATACGTGTCCGATACGGACACCAAATGGACATGAATCAACACAAAACCAATACCTACGGCTAGGGGACACCTAGGGCTTCCTATCCATGCAAAGAAAACAAAATTTGGTGGAGGAAATAGGGATTTACCTATATGTTGAAATTCAAATGAAAAGCTCCAAAAAGGAGGTTTCTCCTTGTTAGCCAAACTCTCCAAATTGCCCCAAGACTGGGATTATCCTTCATGAATAGCAAGAGGGAGAAAATTACAATCTAATGCAAGTGGTTTGAGCCAAAAAGGAGTTAAAATGAAAAAGTTATGGATTGGAGAAGATGGCTATACCTCTTTCTCCAAGCTTGAGAAGAAAAAACAATAAAAGAGGCAAGAACAAATGGAAGAGGCATTAAATAGGGTGTGGAAACCTAGGTTGGCTGCCATGGGTGGGCTTGTTGGGGTTTGCGCTTAAGTCATGGGCCTCAATTCACAAGTCATTAAATCACAAGTCATTGCATTAAACCATAAGTCATGACTTAATTTCACTAAACCAAATCCCCTCATTCTAAAACCAATCTCTAATGACTAAAATGGGTTAACTCTAGTTAGGCTAGGGTTACCATATCTAGGGTTAGGTTCTAGGCTAGTCTACTAGTCTCAACAAGTCAAAGTCAACCTAGAAATTCACCAATTCAATAAATTATTAAATAATTCAAATAAGTCAAACTTACCAAATTATCCCTAGGCTAAAAATGATAATTGAAACACCCTAATCACATGGCTAGGCTCTAGGGAAGACAGTCTCTACGGTTTTACAGGCAGCACATCAAAATCACAAGTCATGACTTAAACCAGTTTTAAATAGTTTAAAAAAATTATTAAAAATCACCAAAAATTATATTATTAATTAAATACCATAATTAAATAATTTAAAATATAAAATTTCAAAATTACCCTCATTTTAGAAACTGGGTGTTACAATCCTACCCACCTTAGAAAAAATTTTATCCTCGAAATTAAAATGGTAGTAGTCCTTTTAGGTTAAACACCCCACAATCAAAGTCTCAAACATACCGTCAGATAATCATATGCATCTGTCCAAAATCATGATACTCAGAATCTTCGTCATGCTAGTGAGCAAGGCTACGATAATCACAGAGTCCTCGACTAAGGCACATACCTCTAGAATCATGGTATTTAAAATTTTCGTATTGCCGCATGCTTGGCGCGAAAACCTTAAATTTCCACACCCAAGAAATACGTCCTAAATCTGACTATATGTCCTCACTATGCCAGCTAAACATGACTATCGAAGATTCTAGATTCCATAACTGAGGTGACCTAGCCCATATGATTCATCTCAGAAAAAGATCAACATACACAAGAACAACAGGACAGAATTGATCAACTAACAAGGAACAGAGGAGATCGAATTTCAAGGCAGTTATCAGAGGCAATTACAGAATTTGAGTCAAAAGAACGGAACCTGCAACTAGATCTCCAATGGCCTGAGTATCCTCGACTGTCCTGGCGAAAGCTCGCCCCTGCTGGCCTCCCCTGGTCTGCTGCTGATGCTGTATGTACCTCTGCTGCTGAGTCGGTAAGGGAAATCCCCTCTGCTGGCCTACCGGAGCCCTAGCTCCTGCTCTCCGAACTGTCTGTCCCGATGACTCGGGACACTCTCTCAGACGATGATCGGATCCTCCGCAAAGCAAACATCTGCCTAGCCTCTTCCGTCATTCGCCCCAATCGTGCCCTGGTCTCTTGTAAAAAGGGCAAATGATAACAAGCTGCTGTCCCGGGGTCTGCTGCTGCCTCTGTAGCTGCTGTGCCTGCTGAAAGGGTACACAGTCCTGAAACTGCCGTAGCTAAAGGTAGACCCTCGGCTGCTGGTACTGCTTCTAAAATTATAGAGGTAGCATCTGCTGCTGAAACAGTAGAGGCAGCATCTGCTACGGATACTGCTGCTGAAACTATAGAGGTAGCATCTGCTGTGGATACTATGGCTGAATCTGCAAGCGGGGCATCTGATACGGATACTGCTGCTGTATCTGCAGGTGGGGCCTCTTGGCCGGGCCCGTACTGCTACTAGCTCCCTGAATGTCTCGCATCCTCTTCTCCTTCAGCCCAAGATCGTCCTCCGCTGTCATGGCTCCTACCAAAATCTGCTCGAAAGTGGCATCGCGTTCGCTCTTGGTATATGACTTGATCTCCTTGATCACACCCCTGCGGAACCTCCTCGCCTTCCCGACCTCGGTAAGATCCTCGATGAATCTGCTCAAACGGCTGAACTCTCCAGCGTACTCCCCAACGGTCTGGTTCCCCTGAACCAAACTCTCGAACTGCGCCTCCAAAGCACGGAGTGCGGTATCGGGAAAGAATTTCTTCTTGAATAGTTTCTTGAACGCTGCCCTAGTCTGACCGGCTGTACCAAACCTCGGGTCCGTCTGGTACCAGGTACAGGCCAAGTCCTGTATTTGACTGGCGGCTGCTTCGATCTGTAATCTTGCTGGTATCTGTGCCAATCGGAATATCTCCTCAATGTGCTCTATCCAATCGTCAGCGTATATGATGCCCTCTGTACCCTTGAAGTCTCGGGGTCCCATCTTTTTTAAAAGATTGAATGTCTGGAGTCCTCGGCTGATATGGCTGAATCTGACCTCCCTATGGCTGAGCAGCCACCAGCTCTAATGTCGTCCTAACCAACTGGTGAGTATCCTGTATGCTCTGTCGGATATCAGCATACTGGCTCTGCTGTATCTGCCGCTGAAACTCCAAGAATTGCTGAAAAAGTGCAATCATCTGAGCGGCATCCATTGTCCCTGAAGGTAACTGCTGCTGAACATATCCGGAGTGACGGGAAAAGACCTCCGGACAGGTGGAGGTTCACTCCCAAAAGCTGCAGATGCTCCTATATGAGTAGAAATATGGGGTGCTGTGGTCCCAGCGTCCACAATCGGGTAAGGGGTGGTAGGCCTCTCACCAGCGTCTGCTGAGCCAGAGCGATGCGATCGTGTCTCGATCACCATCCTGGAGATAGATCAAACAAGGAATCAATATTGAGATAGAAACGGTAATTCAAGGGAGGACAGTTATTCAAGGAAGCAATCTTCAAGAGGAATTTAGATGGTACGAATCCAATTAAGAGTTTTTTTTTCTTAATGTGATTGAGTACCTCAAAAATAACCCTAATCCTACTGCAGGCGGTAGTGGTACTCTAGTTCGAATACTACTATACAAACTCGACCTGCATGGGCCACCACTAAAAACGTGTCACGACCCGCACCCACCGTGAGGATACGAGTACGTAACAGCGCCCAGCCTACCCCGCAGTGTCGGCGGTAGAACGCTGTTCTAGGTCATGAACTATAATTAACTAACATGAAATACTCTCCAAAAAGGAGGCCAAACACAGAGGTACAACTCAATCACAATCTAAGGTAGAATGTAGCACGATGAAATAAATAAGAAATCCTCAACTGAGGTACAACAGAAATAAAATAAATAAGTTAATAACTACCAGTCTCAATATCTCTAGAATATACAACTTTGAAAAATAAGGACAACATCTAAACATGAAAAGAAGAACAGTCTAAGCTATCTACACTAAGCAAGGGTATCATCCTCAGCAGCTGCCTGAACCTCCCCAGGGGTCCAGGTCGCGAGTGTCATCTAGGCAAGCTCCAAAGTAAGGGGTGCAGGGTTCCTCATCATCCTCTGTAAAATTTTCAACAGATCCAGTCAGGACGGGAGCGAGCATAATCCATCTCACGCAGATCATAACAGGTTAGAGAATATAAACATGCAAGAGAGTACGATACATGAAACTGAAAGAAAATACATGATGTAAACAGGAAGAGAACTGTAATAGAAATATCTACTATAAGTAGAGAGCAACTAGTGACTAGTGACTTAGAGTACAAGTCGACATGTGAACGACTTGATTTGCACATGGCTATACTAAAGAGGCGTACATGGCTATACTACTTTGGAATTGTTCACATGACTATTTATACACTCCCATACCCCAATCAATACACAAGGATCCAAACAAGTTATGTTACGTACATAGTTTTCACATGAAGCCCATAAATGGGTGCACATGAAGTATACATGAGAGCTCATACATGAGTGCACATGAAGTTCACATGGGGGGCCCACAAATGGGTGTACATAAAATTCACATGAAGGCTCATAAATGAGTGCACATGCAATATAGGTTATACATGAGATACATGGGAAACATGACCGATTCATGAGAGTACATGAGAGTACACGAGCATGCATGAACGAGCATGAAGCATATGAGAAACATGGATAACATGAGAGCGTGGAATACATGATGTACACGAAATACGTGACACAATATATCCGATGCTCCCGAGGGGGATAACATCTCAATGTAGGGATCCATATAGTACCAATCCGTGATAATATCGTGACAGCATCAAATAAGGTAAACTAGAGCAGGAATATAATTCTAAGCAAGTTATGAAATGATCAGAGAATGTACTCGCCTGGTATCTGAATGTCTGAAGTAAATGTACTGTCCGAGATGAGGTACCTGACTCCTAGTTAGAACAACACAAGTCAAGATGTATACAGGGGATGATGAATATAATCTACTATGCATCTGTATGCTGTCTAGGTCAAACTAGACTAAAGTCAACACTTGGTCAACTCTAGTCAACCACACTGGTCAAACTAGGTCAAGTCCTAGCCCAAACAAGTCTAATAAGTCTCACTAGGCCTAACCAAGCCTAGTCTAACAAGCACACATCAAAACTAGGTTACACAAGCCAACAACACACATTCACTGGGCATTCAAGCCATATACATAGGCTGTATCACATAGGGTACATCCCATAGGCTATGTGCCATATAGGCCATATCACATATTCACCCATATTATATACATTGAATATTTATCTAATTTAATATAATAACACACATTCACTTATAGGCCACATATGCGTATATAGACACTATATATGTATATAGGCTATTAACATACATGTACATATAGAGAGTGCCATGTGTGTGTGTGTGTGTATGTTAACATAGTGGCATGTGTGTGGGAAAATACTAACATGTGTGTACATGGTATTGGCTAGGGTGTATGTGAGTGACATTAGGCAGAGTTTTACTTCTAGTTACATGCATATATTCATCCATACACACCTATCTTCACATATTCAGTTATACATGCATACATACATATTTACATAGATGCATATATGTATACATACACATATATTCACATAGATATAGAGAGAGGGTTAAGGGGTAGAAACATGTGAGATTGTGGGTGTGTGTATACTGATTTAGGGGAAACAGGAATGTGAGAGTGTTCAGGTGTTTTCAATACTCAGAAATTGGTTCTCAGGAAACCTGAGAACCAATTCGACAGTTCATGAATTCATCCCAAAACTAACTTCGAAAATTCCTATTGGTTAATCATCAAACCAATCGACAATGTGAACCCAGCCACATTAACTCTGAAAATATTTTAACATATATAACATTCAAATTCAAACAGTTAAAACTCAGCCTTAACCAATCAGAAAATTTCAAAAAATTTAATAACAGTGAACATGTATCAGTTGTGTTCAAAAGCAGTCCAAAACCACTTGAAATATCAGGATTTCAGCGACATGAGTCCCAGTTTACTTGTGAACCAATGTGTGTTAGCAAAATTTCTCAGGACAGGGAATCAGTGTTCAGTTGCATACACATGTGTGTGTTCAAAGGCATATGCTTGTGTGGGTATAGCAGCATAGGTTAGCTTCAGGTTTAGGCTGTGTGAATGTGTAACCATTGAATCCATATATCCATAACTCATACATGAAACAATGTCATGAATACCAGTTTACCTATGAATCTCGCTGAAAATGGAAGGTAAATGTGAAACCAAAACCTGAATGAAATCCTCACCAACTGAACTGAACAAGTAAAACCAAAACCCAATCACAGTGTTCTAACTGAGACCAACTCAGTGACAACCTGAGTTAAGACTGAAGAATCAGTACCAAAAACTGAAATAGAAAAAAAAAGAACAGCGGGCTGATACCAAGACATTTCCAGTCGAATAGAACCCAAAACCTTATCAAAGCTCGATCAAAGCCTCCCTCACATCAACACACATATAAAAGATTTAAAAAAAAGAACATAATGTAGGCATGAAAACTACAGTTAACACATTATATCCATCAAATTTCAAAAACCAATTCTCTGGTTTTTTTTCTCACACCAACCCATTTCGAAAACTAAATTCTCAAACATCACTCATAACCCAATCATTGCTGTAACTAATACTCCAAGATATGAATTATTATTTCAATTAACATCAAAATCAGGAATCAAACTTCAGAAACAAAACAATGAACCAATGTATCAGAAAAACCATTTCGAACCCAAGAATCATGTGGAAAAATCTAATTAAATGCAAATCAAATGTGCCAACATGAAGTACATATATGTACGTGTCCTAGGGGAGTGCTCTCGTGTCCACACAAGTGGACATGAGATGTCCGAGCATGTAATTTAGCTAGTGTCAAAACTGTGCATTGGGCTGCCTCGTGCAGCCATGTCGAGTCCAATAGGACTCGACATACAACACGAGAAGGGTCGTGTCCGTGTCCAGTGTTAGAGTGGTTCTAGGGCTAGGGAATAGATACCCTGAATCGAGTCTAGAACGTGTCGTGTCCGAATTAATCGTGCGTATCAGACGCAATTTCCGCGCGTGTGCACACAGTGTCAAATCCGTACACGTGCGATTTCTCCGCGTGTAGTGAACCATATGCTCCCAAATCTTGGGAGCATAGTGTCAGTGATAGCCCCAACCTTCCCACAAAATTTCGTGTCCCGACATGTCCCATACAGTAAAATATTATGCCCGAGATTCAGGACACTGCACGCTGTCAAGAACAGCAAGTTCGTGTCCCCGTGTGGACATGAGATAGCACGAAAACCATAGATCAATGACACGAAATCAAACACTACACCTAGCACTACAAATTCATTCAAACACATTTCAAAAATAATAATAAAAACATGAGTGTGGCATTTCATCAAACACCTGCACACATAACATGATACTTGTCCGATACGGACACCAAACGGACATGAATCGACATAAAACCAATACCTACGGCTAGGGGACACCTAGGGCTTCCTATCCATGTAAAGAAAATGAAATTTGGTGGAGGGAATAGGGATTTACCTATATGTTGAAATTCAAATAAAAAGCTCCAAAAAGGGGTTTCTCCTTGTTAGCCAAACTCTCCAAATTGCCCCAAGGCTGGGATTATCCTCCATGGACAGCAAGAGGGAGACAATTAGAATCTAATGCAAGTGGTTTGAGCCAAAAAGGAGTTAAAATAGAAAAGTTATGGATTGGGGAAGATGGCTATACCTCTTTCTCCAAGCTTGAGAAGAAAGACAATAAAAGAGGCAAGAACAAATAGAAGAGGCATTAAATAGGGTGTGGAACCCTAGGTTGGTTGCCATGGGTGGGCTTGTTGGGGTTTGGGCTTAAGTTATGGGCCTATGGTTCAATTCACAAGTCATTAAATCACAAGTCATTACATTAAACCATAAGTCATGACTTAATTTCACTAAACCAAATCCCCTCATTCTAAAACCAATCTTTAATGACTAAAATGGGTTAACTCTAGTTAGGCTAGGGTTACCATAGCTAGGGTTAGGTTCTAGGCTAGTCTACTAGTCTCAACAAGTCAAAGTCAACCTAGAAATTCACCAATTCAATAAATCATTAAATAATTCAAATAAGTCAAAATTACTAAGTTACCCCTAGGCTAAAAATGATAAATGAAACACCCTAATCACATGGCTAGGCTCTAGGGCAGACAGTCTCTACGATTTTACTGGCAGTATATCAAAATCACAAGTCATGACTTAAACCAGTTTTAAATAGTTTAAAAAAATTATTAAAAATCACCAAAAATCATATTATTAATTAAATACCATAATTAAATAATTTAAAATACAAAATTTCAAAATTACCCTCATTTTAGAAACTGGGTGTTACAGTAGTGTAATCTAGTATTAGTCTATCTTGACTATAGGTTTATACTAGTACACTTTGTGTGTATTGAACAGGACCACTTGAGGTTGTTCTCTTTGTATTGACTACTTAAGAGAACAAACACCTATGTTATTATGGATGCTTGTACTCTTAATTCGAATATAATAAATAGACATGTATATGCAGTGTGTATTACTTTGACTCATGAAAGAGTGAGATTCATTATGGATCAACAACCTCTATGAATTAGGTAATAACATTGTATGTATGATGGGCTGTTGATTATAAATAGAATCTATGTCCCGATACATCGGGTTGATGATGTCTCCTTAAGGAGCTCATAAGGATTGTCATGTAAACCCTGCAGGTAGATTATATCCGACATGGAAAATAAAGTTCAGCGGTACAACTTAAGGATAAATGATGTCGAATCAATATAGTTGTCAGTAACTTAATTTGATCGACGGACATACGATATCTTAACATAGGAAGCCAAACGAGCATATAATAAAAGGAGCCCACAAACATAATTTAGGATTAGGGAGGTAGTGCAACAATAGCTCATTAGTGAACGAGTTATTGTTAATGGGCCTGGATTGTGTGTTCGGCCTGAACACGGGATATCCAGATCCGTTAGGAGGCCTAACCCTAATTTCTCCTCATGGTCCCTGTCGTAGCCTATATACATCCTCTATTCTCTTGCCGCCAAATTACTAATCAGGAATCTGAAGCTTTCTCTAAATTCGTGTTTCACGTAAGGAGAGAAAGAGAGGGCTGCCAAGAGAAGAAAAGGTTGGGAGATCGCCCATACGACGTCCAACTCGAGGAAGGAATACGTGTAGAAGATCTTGGGGTCGTCCGTTCGAGATTGTCAGGAATTACTTATCTTTTTTCCACCGCAGGTATAATTCGTGAACCCTAGTTTCCGCCTATGAAGGGTTAGAACACATATTAAATCTGTTTAACTTTCTATCGATCAATACGCACACCAAAGTAAGGGTCCTGGGAATCTCCAGTTCCATCAATTGGTATCAGAGCCACTTTGGATCTTTATATTTATTGATACATCTATGTTGTCCAATAAAACCTGTGCTATGTAATAGTCGATAAATGTAGATCTATTCTAACTCGGTTTTACAGGCATCTTAGTATTATTATTTATTTATATATATATATAAATATATATATATATATACATATATATATATATATATATAAAATATATATATATATATATATATATATATATATATATATATATATATATATATATATATATATATATATATATATATATATATATATATATATATATATTAACAGTATCATCTCCCCCGACCGAGCCAAGTGGAACCGTAGAGGAAGGAAAATCGAGTTTTTTTTTGCTAATTCTAAATCCTCGAAAGTTTACCAAATCTTCATAAAATTCTTCCGTCCTAATATTTGTCAAATTCTCAATCACTAAATCCAAATTTTCGATTAAATCAAATTCAAATTTATTAAAATTCAGATTTCTTTAAATCTTGTTAAATATATAGACATCGACATGCCAAAAAGAGATAGTCTCTATAGTATTCGAAATCGTAATCTTATTCAAAGTCATTTTATCGATTATTTATGCCTCGTTAGTGTACATCTGGCTGCAGTAAACTCTTGGTTTCATGACTTAAATATGATATGGTATCGAATATTCTATAAACTTTATCTAATATTGACACAACAACTCAAATACCAAAATAGGACAACTAGACATAATTTTAATGATATTCGGTAACCTGCGCTTACTTGAAATTATTTCAACTTAGGGGTCATGCCTTGCCAGTGCGTTGCTGGCTGCAGTGAACCCGCAGTCTCCATAATCCAAATAAATGGCGACAATGCACATATGCCTTGCCATTGTAAGTCATCGAAAAATTATTCCAACTATACCCAAAAGAATTTCAAAGGAGCTTCTAGAATTCAATAAGTTGATCATGATAGGAAAAGTGTAAGTATATGTCCATATAGTGAAAACATAAATTTTGAAAATAAACGATCGAAAAATAAACGAAGACGACTTGTAATTAATATATGGATAATCAAATCGAATTAGATTCAAACTCAATAGATGGAAATAAAATATAGACTCTTTAGAAAAAATAATTACTAATGGCAAAATAGGAAATAAATAAGCAATTCAGACTTACGATATGGGAATGATATCTAAAGAGGGCAGAAAAGAAAATTTGAACAATTTATCAATGTTGGAGCATGAATTATAGGAGGGCCTAACTATATAGTCTACCTACATTTGATCCTACCTTCGTATCAAAACAAGTAACATATTCTCCTAGGAAAATTCCACAATTTATCTAATAGGGTTTAGAATTCAACAAATCACGTGGCCTATATAGAAACCTTAACTACCCAACAGTCAATTTAAATAAGGGACTCCTAGTCCTAGTCATTCTCCTAAAATCAAATCATTCCTAATTATGAATGAGCATTTCCTAGTCTAAGGCTCGCAAAATAATGACTAACATAGGTACTACCGCGAGTTCGCACAATTTTGCGAAAACAGACATGCATAGGCTACCAAAATAGTATTTATCATTTACTAACTTATATATATTTTCTTTAGAAAGATATATAAACTATTTAGGACATAATAGATATTTGAAACCCTTAAAGAACTATCTTATAATTGATAAAAATCCATATAAATATTTTTATATAAAAATCTCTATATAGAATAATAATCACATATTTTGAAAATTTATTCAAGTTAAATATCAAACTAGACCGAAGGCCAAATTTATATATTTTATCATAAATATAATTTTTAGGAAATTATTTATCATATATTTATTTCATAAAATATTATAGATGGATAATACTTAATGATATTAATAGTAAAATAAGAACTAATGCTAATAACAATAATAACATCATACCAATATACCTTATACATACTAATTACTATACTAAATAATAGTATTTATACATAATTATAACTATACAACATATTTTATACATTCATACTGATATTTATAAATAAAATAGAAAAATAATAATAATTATTATTATAATAACAATAATAATAAAATATTAATAAACAAACTGTCTCTTTTTTCCCGTATATTTCCTTTGGCAGGGAGACAAATAATTGTAAGAGAGCGAGAGGTGATTGAGAAAGAATTGAGTGAAGAAATTCCTTTTCTCCTGCTTAAGAAGAAAGGAAGACAAGAGAGTTGAAGAGAGCGAGTTGAGAAATAATAGGAAGAGAGTGAGATAAGAGAAAACTAGAAGACAGAATGAGCATAAGAGAGGGAGAGTATCCTATAAAGGATCGAGAGATATGGTCGAGATGAAGAAGTAGAAGTAGAAGGAGAGGAAGGCTTCCCCGCTGACCGGTGCTGGCAGAAATCTCACAGCGGTGTGGTACTCGCCGCCAGAGCAGATACGAAAGGAAGCGGGGATCGAGGCGGTAGAATCGGGGAGAGACGGTCGCGGAGGACGGTTCGACCGACACAGCCAGTTGGTTGGGACGGGATCAAGGCATGGCAGAGCTTGCGGAAGAGAGTGGTCGATCCGGTCCGGTACCGGAGTCATCACGTAGAATTGGGTTCTCCGACGAATTACGGCTGGCCAGACAGCGCTGGAAGCAGCATTCAACCGCAAGGACAAGGCACTCATCGACGGATACACACTACCAAAATTTATCGTTTTAGCGACGGCCCTATCCGTCGCCAATCCGACGGTAATTAGCATTAGATACCGATAACCAACGGATTTTGGTCAAAAAAATTCGTCGGCAATCAGCTCGTCGCTAATAACGGTCTGTCGCTACGTTGTCATCAAACGACGGAATAGCGACGGATTGTCGACGTCACAACACGAAGCAATAGCGACGTATTTTCGACGGACTGTCGTCCATTTCAACTATTAAGTACTGAACTGTGTAGACAATAGTGACGTAAAATTTCGTCGGTAACCCGTCGTAACAGCGTATCAGAGCGTATCGTTCCGTCGCTTATCCGTCGGTAACGTACGATGGATTAACGACGGCTTACTGACGGACTATCCGTCGACCAGGTTCTGGAAATTATTATCATTTCCAGCAACACGGCGACGGATAAGTAGTCGCTATTCAGACCCCGACCCAAGCCAGCCACCCAGCCCCCGACGCTCCCGCCCCAAACCAGCCGCCCAGCCCCCGACGCCGCCGCCCCAAGCCCGCCGCCCAGCCCGCGACCGAAACTAGCCGTCCAGCCTCCGACGCCCCAACCCCAAGCCCGCCTCCCAGACCCCGACGCCCCCGCCACAAGCCCACCGCCCAGACCCCGACCCAAGCCAGCCGCCCAGACCCCGACGCCCCAGCCCCAAGCCCGCCGCCCAGCCCCCGACGCCTCCGCCCCAAGCCCACCGCCCAGCCCCGACCCAAGCCAACCGCCCAGCCCCGGACGGCCCAGCCCCAAGCGCGCCGTCCAACCCCTATACGACACCGTGAGAGAGAGAGAGAGATGGAGAGAGAGAGGGGGTTACCTTCGGAAGAGAGAGAGGAGAGGACGCCAACGCCGACGACGACATCGACGCCGATCACCAAAGCCGACACCGGCGAGAGAGAGAGAGAGAGAGAGAGAGGAGAGAGAGTAAATTTGGGGGGAATGCAAAAAGTTCCCCCCGCCATTTCATTTAATGTCTGGTACGTATATATAGCGACGGACTAGCGACGTTGAAACATCCGTCGCCCTGTTTGATACGTCCCGACTGAATATCCGTCGCTACGTAGTCGAAGATATGTCCCACCAATTCTCTACACAATTTTTGCCAAATAATCGACTGCGTAGCGACGACTGTATATCAGTCGCTATAACTCCGACAGTCTAGCAACGGATGCACGACCTTTCCTCCCCCTAAAATTAAAATAAAAATGGCAAAAAATGTGTGGTCGGTCATCAGTCGGTGTGCGGCCACGAAGCCGTCGCTAACGCCGACGAAAAAATTCTGTCGCTAATTGAGTGTATTTTGGTAGTGACATATCTCGTCGAGGTAGCGGCTTAGATCTATGAGCACGACGTTTGGGAAGACCGGGCCGACGGTTGCTGGGTCGAGACACGACGATGGGTGCTGAAGGTGAGTGGTGGCAGTGGAGATGATCTTCGTTATAATGGAGGTGTGAAGGTGGTGAAGATGGTGGTGGTGGAAGTAAGGATGTGTGGTGGCCACTGACGGGTGTCTGGCCGGAGAAGGGGACACTGGGGGACGACTATGGCTAGGTTTGGTTAGGTTTAGGGTTTTGTGTCAGGGATGGTCATATCGTGTCCTGATGTTCGTATACGGCAGACGGGTCTGTGGTTGAATTGGGGAAAGGTCCAGTGTGTCGGACACAAAAAAAAATTGTAAATGTAATAAAAATAATAAAAGGAAAAAGATGATACGGACATGTTGCATGACACTTTGGGATGATTGTGTTGTTGTTGAGATGTTTGCGTTGTGCAAAAAAGTAGAGGAAAGACTCCCCTTAAATAGGAGTGGGGGGTTTCCTAGATAGGAAATGATTAGGAATCCAATAATTCGATCAAATATATTTCCAAAATTTAAATAAATAAATCAATCAAAATTAGATTTGATCAATCAATAAATATCAAATATCTTCAAATAGTTACCAAAATAGATTTCAATTAAATCTAGAATGATCATTTCAAATATTGGTCATGATAGAAAAATACTGAATATTTTCAAATAAATTTGAAAAATAGGTTTTTTCATAAATACACTATCATTTATATTAATATATCAATGGGTTTTATAATAATTAATAAATTAAAAATAAATTAAATATTGCTTACTATAATGAGTATTATTTAATCAACAAATAATTTAAAATAGTTTCATAAATCTAAATCTAATTTCAGGAAATACCTCTTGTAAATCAAAAAATATTCAGGACTTCCTCGTTGAAATTAAAATACAAAATCTTTCTCTAAGGCAAAATATTTAAAATAAATAAAAAAAATTGAAATTCTAAAAACGATGGCTACAGATACTCTGCCCCTTTCAAACATTATTGACCAGGATAATGCCTTCCTCGGTCATGATCTTGCAAGTCCTACCCAAAGATTCAGCAGGAATATGATGCTTTAGAGCAAATAAAACAGATATAAAACTTTGAGATGCACCACTATCAAACAATGTTGAAGCTAAAATAGAATCAAGAATAACAGAAACTGCTATAACATCACTAACAAGCTCTGGCTCCTCAACTGTCAAAGCAAACGCCCTACCCTAAGCACCCTTCTATTGTTGGTGCTTGGCAAACTGCTGCTGTTGAGTCTGAAGTGGTAGTCACCTTGTAATGCCCTAGTCCCAATATACGTAGGACTAAGTACGTAGACATGCCAGCTATATACATACGAAGTACAGGGGCCTTGTATGTATACATAAGCTATAAAATACAGTAAACCACAACTAACTAATCTCATCCACAAAATGAAGGAATAAAAGATATCATATAATGAATTATTTTGGTACAATATGTTGGTTGGAGACACATCCACTACCAACCAAAAATAAAAAGAAAAAAAATACATGATATATAAAAGGCTATGTGGAAGTAGCAAGGTGGAACCAAGTCACGTCATCTTAAAAAATAGAGAATACCACGATCCCAGCTAGCATACCTGCGGAAGACATGAACACACACCTGGGGAATAACCAGGTCCTCAGACGGACGTAGCAAGATACAGAAAGAACAAGCTAATATGATCTGTCAGAATAATAAAATAATATATAAAAGACTATCCTAGACAAAAATATGCAAAGGAGATTCTAACCGCCTAATGTGCAATTTAGAGGACAACTTTCATGCGCATGGGTGGCATTTTAGCCTATGTGTACGTAACTGGCATCCAGTCATCTGTATCCGGCGGTAACGTCCAAAACGTCAGAGGGTATCTACAAATATATCGCCATAGTTCCATCTAAAGACTGTGGTTTACCTATTTGGATTCCCATACGCACTAGCGACTGTCCTCCCCCAATATTTCCTATATTGTTTAAGTAATGTCCATGGCTCGTCCAGTTTTGTAACAGCTTGAGTCTCTAAAACCCTACTCATAGCAGTTACGATCATCTATCCGTCACACAACTTTAGAGATGGCCAGTCCATAAGTTATTCCCCTAGCAAACTGTCTCCAACCGTGTAGTGTGTGTCATGGCCAAGGAAGATATAAGGATATCCTACAACAAAACGGTAGTCCGCTAACACTAAGTTAACTTGCATATAATAAAGTAAAATGACTAATAGAGTCGCTTGCACCCAAGTATGGCTTGGACGCGCAGTTTATAACAAAAAGATAACAAATATGAAACAAAGTAAATAATGCAGAAAATAAATAATATGACAGCAAATTAGAAAGGTATACATGCCTGTTGTGATGCCTGGTGAGCTGCCTGGTGTGGTATAATAAAGGTGGCACAAGATCGACTTCGATGTTACAACTACGCAAAGGGCCCTCCAATGGTGGCACGGACTGGTCCATTGAGTCCAGAAGGGTCAAATTAGTTAGGGACGACGTAATAAAGTACAGAATTGGCGAGAGAATCGGAATAATAGGATTGGTATGGTCAAGAATCGATAGTCGAAGGGTTTATGAAAGTAATATATATATACTATTTAGAAAAATAGTTATAATGCTTGAAGCTATATTTTATAGTAAAAATAATTTTAGATAAATAATTGAGAGTCAAGAAAATGATTTAAGGCTAAAACACAATTTTTTTTTCTCAAAATACCCTTTTAATACAAAAATATAGTCATTATTTTAAATAGATAAAATAACTAATACTATGGATACGGTATATAAACCAAATTTTAAAATAGATGTAGGCCCAATCCCAAAAACTCTATATTTTGTTACACATATAATTCTTTGAAAATAATATCTATAAGTATTTTATTATTAAATAAGCTAATGATGAGAAATAAAATAAAAATATTAATATTAATAGTATAATGTATCTGTTCCTATATACACAGACTGTTATAGTTTATTAAGAAAATATCATTAATTACTAATCACTAATTAACTAAACTAATTAATCTAAATTATTAATTATCCAAAAATCTAATCCATAAGCTCCCAGCCCAACAACTCTAAAGCCCAAATTCTTAAGCCTAACAAAATAAAAATAAAACACATAAAAGAAAAAAATGAAAGAAAGAAGAGAGAGAAAGAGATGGTGGCAGATCAGCCACCCATTGCACCTAGTCCTGTACAGAAGCGTAGCAGACAAGTCTCCCCTGTTGGCGGTATTCCACACTCACGAAAATAGGCAGCAACCAGACATCGCAAGCTAACTGTAAGGGAGAGAAGCGAGGAGGTCGACCCCACTTCGGAGGTAAAACGAGTTACTACCATCTTTATTTAGTTCTTCCTTTCTTCTAGCCTTGATCTTAATAATTTTCCTTCCCTCTCGTAGGTGTTAGAAGAAGAGGAATCTCAAGTTGCTGAGGTCGTGACTCGAGACGACGGGGGCTCTGATGAACCTGTCCCCGAAACTGCTGAATTTCATCAAGATGACGCTGATCGAGTTGTACCTCCCTCCGGGGTGGCTGGGACAGAAGAGCCAACTGAATTCTGTTTAGGGGTACTAGTGAGGGGAATATGGCGGTTGTGAACGAACCTCAGCCTCCGCGATCCTCCCTTGGTAAGATAAGCCGAATTTTGACTAATGAAGAGGCCCATTCGCTCTATCACATCCTTCGGGTTACGTCGATTGATGGTTGCTCTGGGCATGCAGGTCCTATCCTTTCAGTACCGATGACGGATATTGTTATGGTAGGCTCTACCGAAGGGGAACTGGCTGAGAAGAGCGTACCCTCTCCTATTCCGACTCATATTGAAGGACCTCCTGCTGGCTCGAGTTTGGTAAGTCAGATGGTGGCACAGCCGGGGCAGGGGACAATGTTCCTTGCGTCCTCTTCTGCTCAGGCGGCTCTAAGAGTCGACCTTTCTACTTTACCAAGCGTCCAGACTCTTCGGGTGGCGGATGAGGAGTTAGCCGCTATCTGCACATCTTTCCGCTCGGAATTTGTCTCTCTGGTGGCAAGTTCTAGCGTGTCTTCTTCGACATTTCCAGCCACACTTCCTTTGACGCCGTCCTCTGCGGAGGTTCTGGATGAAGCGTCACAGGACGTGGTGGACAGCTTCTATCGCTATTTGAAGAGAGGGGTAGCAGCTGCTATGGAACGAGGGACCCCTTTTGCCTTGGCCCGGTAATAGCCCAGGGTCATATTGATATTATTAAGACTCTTCCTGGTGGGGCGGGGGTAGCTGCGCTTCTGGAGGCTGATCAGCTGGTGGCCCAGCTTTAGGTGCTGCGGCAAGCTGATATGTCTGCTGCTATAGATCAAGAGCGTGGTTTCCTTATAACTGTCGTAGAGAAAAGAAGGGCTGCTCGGGATAAGACCAAGCCGGCCATACTGAAGGACCTCCACGATTAGTCTGAGCTATATGATTAATTGAGCCGCGAGAGTGAAGATGTTACGGCTCGGGGAGCGACTGCCTCCCGTGGGGTCATTGACACGTGGGAGCAGATCCTTGAGCTTCAGAGGAAGTTAGCTTTCCTGGAGTTTGAGCTTGAAGTTGCCCGCACCGAAAGGGGGCGGATTATCCAGGAGGCTGACAGAGTTAATCGAGCTTCTGCTGATCTGGAACTTGCCTTGAAGAAGTTGGAGGATGACTGGCGGGCACACATGGACTTGGATAATGTGGAACGGTTGTCCCAGGAGGCCGAGCACCGAGCTAAGCCGCGGCTAGAACGGGGGACGACCTTGGTGAAGAATCGTCTCCTGGAATTATGTACCGCCGAACTATAGACAGCTTTTTTCCTTCTTTTTGTTTTCGTTCTTTTCCTTTCTTTAAGTGGGACATTGTCCCTAGAACATGTAGTACTTTTACCTTCCAAATAAATGAGTATGCTTTATTCTACCCTTTATTTGTACTGCTTGTTGTGCTTGTGGTGTTATGGTGGTGTTTGTCCCGCTTGGGGGGCTTGTTTGTAGACTTGTTACCCTTGGCATACCTGGGTTTTAGGTACGGATAACAAGTTTGATAGGGATACTTAGAACAATTCCACGGTAAGGTGGTCATGGACGTTCCGGGTATTGGAAAAAAGAATGCCATGGAGCAGCTGGGCTCCCGGGGCATGATGAGGAATGATGTGCATGTACTAGGAAACTTAGTACAACATTTGTAGTCAGCAGAGGACATTTATGGGCCTATTATCCTTGGCGTACCCTGGTTCAGGATACGGATAATAAGACGAGAGAGAAAACTAACATACTTACTCAGAGGTAATAAGGACATGGCAAGTATGGGGGTTTTACCACGGAGTCTTCCTACTCAGAGGTAATGAGGACATGGCAGGAGTAGACTCAGCGGAGGATATTTGTGGTCAACAGAGGACATTTGTGGACCTATTATCCTTGGCGTACTCCGGTTTTGGGTACGGATAATAAGTCAAAAGGGAACCAGCATACTTACTCAGAGGTAATGAGGACATGGCAAGCATGAGGGTTTCTTCGATGGAGCCTTCCTACTCAGAGGTAGTGAGGACATGGCAGGAGCTGGCTCCATGAAGGGGTACATAGAACGACTCAAAGGTAATGAGGACATAGAAGTTCTATGCAGAGGGGTGATTTATTTTTGGCAGAAGTGAGACGACTCAGATGTAACATCGACGTGGTCGTTTTGGGAATTTTGTGGATCTGTTACCCTTTTTGTGTACTGAGAGTTCGGGTAGTAGATCATGAGGGAGGAGCCCTTTGAGAAGAATAAGTTCAGAAGTATGGTCATACATGACTTACTACCTAAAAGAGTGACCGGAATATAAGTTCAGAGGTACCTGCGGGTACATAACTCAGCAATCTAGGATATTTGGAGAAAAAGCATGAGTTCAGGGGTACCAGAGGGTACATAACTCAGCAATCTGGGATTTTGTGAATGTGAGTTCAGCGGTACCGGCGGGTACATAACTCAATAATCTGGAATTTAGAGAATGTGAGTTCAGCGGTACCGACGGGTACATAACTCAATAATCTGGAATTTAGAGAATGTGAGTTCAGCGGTACCGGCGGGTACATAACTTTAGTAATCTAGAATTTCAAGAATGTGAGTTCAGCGGTACCGACGGGTACATAACTCAATACTCCGGGATTTAGAGAATGTCGTTTAGACATAATATTTCTTCAGGAACTTGCCGTTGACGGACAACATGAGCAAGTCTTCGTTTTGTTTTACGAGGCGGTAAGCACCGTTGGAGAATACAGCCTCAATGATAAATGTCCCTTTCCACTTTGGCTGGAATTTGCCGACGATTTTGTGAGCCATAACCATCGACTTCCGAACTGCCAGAACGAGATCGTCCACTTGGAATGTTCTGATTTTAACCTTCTTGTTGAAGGCTCCAGAGATGCGTGCTTGGTATAGCTCGATTCGTCGCTGAGCCAATAGATATTTTTCATCTAAGGCCTCCAAATCTTGTAGCCGACGACGGTAGTTATCGTCCATCATCAATTGGTAAGTGAGAGCGACGCGGAGCGAGGGTATTTGAGTTTCTAATGGGAGAACTGCCTCACTTCCGTACACCAGGGAGAATGGTGTGTTCCCGGTGGCCGTTCGGACTGTAGGACGGTACGCCCATAAGTATTCACCAAGCTTCTTGTTCCAGTCGCGTTTGGATGATACGAACTTTTTAAGCAACTTGATGATGGTTTTGTTGAATGCTTCTGCCAACCCATTCGCTGTCTGATTATTTGGCGTCGAAGCAATATTCTGGATTCGATGCTTGTTGTAGAATCGATAGAAGGCATGGCTTGCGAACTGCAGACCATTATCGTGGATGATCCTTCGGGGCAGTCCAAAGTGATAGATGACGTGATGCTTGAGGAAGCTGATCACGTTTGAAGTCTTCACTTCTGCAAGCGGAACATCTTCCGCCCATTTGGAGAAGTAATCCGTGATTGCGAGTTTGAAACGATGTCCTCGGGAAGAAGGCGGAGTGATCGGACCGATGATATCCATTCCCCACGCTTCGAATGGCCAGGACGCCACTGTCGGATGTAGGAATTCGGATGGCTGGTAGATGAAGTCCACGTGGACTTGGCAGGTTTTGCACTTTCTTGAATAGTCTATTGCATCTGCTACCACCGTGGGCCAGTAGTAGCCCATTCGGCGAAGACGGTCTTGCAACTTTGGACCAGGCTGGTGGGCCCCACAGACACCGTCATGAGCTTCATGTACGACTTCTTTGGCTTCTGCGTTTGACAGACATCGAAGCAATAATCCATCGTAGGATCGGCGATACAACATTTTTGTTTCTGTATCGTAGAAGAATCTGAAAGAACGCCTTCTGATAGAGGTGGCTTCCTTTGGGTTCTCGGGCAGGATGTCGTAGACTACAAAGTCTATGAATGGTTGTCTCTAGTCTGGTACTTCATCGATCGTCTGAGCGGAATATTGCTTGGGACAGACCAGTTCATGGCCTATCACGTCCACCAAATGATGAATATTGTTTGGCACTGCTAGGGAAGCGGCAAGGCCTGCTAGGGCATCTGCCTCGATATTTTGGAGTCTGGAAACGTGTTCGATGAAGAACCCTTCAAATGACGAGATGATGTTAATCGTTATTTGGTGATAGGGGATCATGTCTTCATGGCGGACTTCGTACGAACCCCGGATCTGATTAACGATTAACTGTGAATCGCTGTATGCTTCAAGATATTCTACCCCCAGCTCTCTTGCAAGTTGGAGGCCAATAACTAAAGCGTTGTACTCGGCCACATTGTTAGAGCAGGGTTCTGTGAGGGAGTAAGTACGATTGATCATCAGTCCGGAAGGAGAAACCAGCACCACCCCGACTCCGACGACGATGTTGCCCTTGGGTCCGGTCTTTGAAGCACCGTCGAAGAACATTCGCCATATATCATCGTGAGAGGCCGCATGCGAGTCGGCGGTCTCATCTGGGATTTTTTCATATATTCTGGCCGACTCCGAGCCTGGGTGGGCTGCTAAAAAGTCTGCCATAGCTTGACCTTTAACAGCCTTTTGCGGGACGAAGATCATATGGTAGAGGAATAGTAATATCGCCCATATAGTGATGCGAGAGCTGAGTGCCCCTAGTTTAGTCATGAGGACCCTGAGGGGGTTGACTCGTGATATCACATGTATGGTTTGCCCCGTGACATAGTGTCGCATCTTCTGAATGGCGAACACCAGAGCGAGGCATTCCTTCTCCCCGGCAGTATATCGGTGCTCTGGCTCGATCATCATTCGGCTGAGGTAATATATAGCTTGCTCATGGCTTGCGTCGTTGTTTTGTGCTAGCAGAGCGCCGAGGGAATGCTCCATTGCTCGTACATAGAGCAGGAATGGTTTTCCAGCAACCGGGGCCATCAGGACTGGAGGGTTCGACAAATATTCTTTGATGCTGTCGAAGGTACGCTGGCATTCTTCATCCCATACGAATGAGATGCCCTTCTTCATGAGATGGGTGAAAGGCTGACATCGCCCGGAGAGGTTAGAGATAAACCTCCTGATGTAGGCTAGCCTCCCTTGAAGGCCTCGAAGTTCACGGAGATTTCTTGGGGGACTCATCCCCATAGTTGCCTTTGTCTTCTCCGGATCTATATTAATTCCCTGGGCGGTAATGATAAAACCCAAGAATTTTCTACTGGATACACCCAAGAAGGATTTGGTAGGATTCATTTTTAAGTTGTGCACCCGCATGAGGTTGAATACCGTCCTCACATGAGTAGAAGTGGAAGGGACTGTGGATGACGTGCCCTCCGAATCATACCCCTGTACCGAGAAGTCATCAGGGTACGTGAGAATGTTCTCCTCTGGTTCGGACTCAGAAGGAATAGTACCCCCAGCTTCAGAGCTTGCTTCAGCTTGAGAGTCGTGGACATCCTCGGGGACGTCGGCACCTGCTGTATCTGATGGAAGAGTTGTTTCCCCGGGCTCGTCTCCTTGGAACATCGGATTATCGTGGATGTTCGGAGGAGCGCTACCCCCAGTTTCAGCGACCCCCAGTGATATGGATGATGAATCTCCCACTGTAGCAGATTTCGTCTTTGAACGGGTACCTTAGAAAACTCCGGTGGTGGGCAACCGTTTAAACGACAGTTTTTTAGTCATAGTGGTTGAAATCTTCGGGCTGGAAACGTTTATCTTCTTTCCTCTCCCATCGGCGAGGATTTTCTGAGTAGAGTTACAGGAGAGAACGGGAGGCGCCTCTTCCCCTGAGCTCGGCTGTTGTAATCTTTGGAAGAAAGACTGCCAGTCTTCTCGTACTGTCGCGTTATTGCAATAGCAGTTGACGATGACTTGGGTACAGTGACGTCCGTAGGAGGATTCTTTGCACACCAAGGCCTCTTCTCTTTCCTTGCGCTTGTAGAGGATAACCTCACGCAAGTCAGATGGGTCTGGGACGACCATATTTGTTCTCTGGGTTTTGGAAGACTTTTGGGAACCACTCTGTCCGTTTGCCGTCGGGGGCTGGACTCGAGTGGTTCTGTACAACTTCCCATTAGAGGCCCGTATAACACTATGTGGAGCGCTCGGATGGTCAGAGGTCGGGACATCGGACCGAGCTCGCCAAGCTCGCACTGCCCTAGACTTCTTCACTCTAGTGCGTGAGGGCACATAGTAGAAAGAGTCTAAGTAGTGTTGTAGAGAGTCAGACATATTTTCTCAGGAGCATGAGAGATCAGAACCATAGGAAAGGCGATCGAAGACTGAGCCTCAGCCGCGTGGAGCAGACAGCATGCGGCTGGAATCAACAGTCTTTATACGGCCGGCAATCGTAGCCGCATGGGCTTTCTTCATACGGCTGGAAGTCTCGGCCGCATAAGTCTTCTTCATGCGGTTGGCAGTTTCGGCCGTATGAACATCATGCATGCGGCTGGCAATCTTGGCCACATGAATGTTCATCCTGCGGCTAGTGCCTTTGTTTGGCTTCTTCCTGGAGCACATAGAATCACTCTTTGCCTCTGCAAGTCCAACATCGTAGTGATTTCCTCTGTCGAACTTGGAGACAGCAGAGTCCTTTATGGCTTGAAGTGGGGCCGCGTGAGAGTTGTCTTTGCCGTCTTGGGCAACAAAGAGTACTCCGTCCAGAGCTTAGGGAGGAGCAAATGAATTTGGCCTCCACTTCCTGCGAGCCTTCTTTGTGCGGGTTCGCTTCTGGATCGGGCCAGCGCTCCCGTCGGAGAGCATTTCTTCAAACGCTTGTTGGTCGAAGCGGACGACCATCTTCTGTTGTGTGGAGCCAAGTTTGGCTGCATCCGATTGCGTCACCAACTTCTCAGTCGTGGAGAAGTTTGTCCCCAGCAGAGTCGCCATCGTCTTTGCCATTGATTATAAAAGAACAGAACAATTATATCGGAGGACTGGACTTTTACTTCACAATACAAACTCGCTCATACAAAGAAAGCCTAGGGACGAAAACCTAGGTACAGCAATCTAAGTACAATTATTTAGTTTTTCTGGGGGGTGACGGTAGAGGCTCGGAAAAGCGACGGCAGCTCTGCCTTACTCCTTGGACGATCGGACACAGCTTTGGCTCCGGTAAAGAAATGCTCTTGGACGTGTGGGGAGACTCCCTTGCGCCTTCGATTGCTAGATCTCTGGATGTCTCTGTAAAGCTCTCTATCTTTTTTTGCTCTCTTCTTTTTCTCCTCTTCTGCTGCCTGCAAGGGAATGGCACATTGCTATTTATAGGAATGGGGTATGCTCATTAGGGTTTACAAATGATTGCCTCCTTCAGAAGTCGACGGTTAAGGATCACTTAATCTGGACCATTCATCTTGAATATAATAAATTTGTGCAATTAATATAATTGCATCAAATCTCTGTGGGCAATAAATGTTGATTGCCATGAATATTCGTGATTTGTGATAGCCTGTCACGTGTGCAATTTGCTTGATTTGATTTGATCTGGGCAATTATGACGATCGCAACAAATCTAATTTTGTTAGGATTTGTTAGCACCCATAGTTCCAGGGAAGATAAGACTATCACGTGTCTCAATTGTCGCGAAGAGCGCTACATGTCTCAAATGGACCGTCCTGGCAGAGCCGCATATGGGTGGTCCTCTCAGACGCATGAAGCATACAGCCGCATGAGGATGGGTAGCCGCATGAGGATGGGCAGCCGCATAAAGATGGGCAGCCGCACGTGGATAGGCAGCCGCATGGGGATTGGCAACCGTATGGCGATAGGCAGCCGCATGCGGATGGACAGCCGCATGGGGATAGGCAGCCGCATGCAGATGGGCAGCCGCATGGGGATAGGCAGCCGCATGCAGATGGGCAGCCGCGTGGGGATAGGCAGCCGCATGCAGATGGGCAGCCGCGTAAATGTAGCGGCCGCATGGAGTGGCCTTGGGACTTGGTGGATTTTGCCAGCTGTAAAGAGATGTTCTCCCCTCTCCTAGGATCACGCCATCATGTCAGAGTCATTATTACGTCCTTATGTCAGAGCTGTCATAGTTATTATTTGTCAGAGCAGTCGTCAGGGCAATAAATGCAGCCAAATGTAGAGAAGAACTGTTGAAGGCTACGTGGCTTCTTTCTGAGCCGTATGGAACTATCCGAGCCGCATGAACCCCTCAGCCGCATGGACTTCTGAGCCGCATGGGGATCCTAAGCCGCATGGGAATCCTTCCGTCAGAGCCGCATAGGCCTTTCTTTATTCTTTTCCATGCTTCTACAATAGTTATAATGCTTGAAGTTATATTTTATAGTAAAATTAATTTTAGATAAATAATTGAGAGCCAAGAAAATTATTTAAGGCTAAAACATAATTATTTTCTCAAAATACCCTTTTAATACAAAACTATAGTCATTATTTTTAATAGATAAAATAACTAATACTATGGATATGGTATCTAAACCAAATTTAAAAATAGTTGTAGGCCCAATCCCAAAAACTCTATATTTTGTTACACATATAATTCTCTGAAAATAATATCTATAAGTATTTTATTATTAAATAAGCTAATAATAAGAAATAAAATAAAAAAATTAATATTAATAGTATAATGTATCTGTTCCTATGAACACAGACTGTTATAGTTTATTAAGAAAATATCATTTATTACTAATCACTAATTAACAAAACTAATTAATCTAAATTATTAATTAGCCTAAAATCTAATCCATAAGCTCCCAGCCCAACAACTCTAAAGCCCAAATTCTTAAGCCCAACAAAATAAAAATAAAACACATAAAAGAAAAAATGAAAGAAAGAAGAGAGAGAAAGTGACTCTGAGAGCGAGAGGGAGAGGAAGAGTGGAGAGGAAGAGGGAGGAAGAGAGCTGGAGAGCGGGAAGAGGGATGGAGAAGGGGACGAGAGTGGAGTCGCCGACGGCAAGGGGCGCGGCGGCGCTGCGCGGCTCGACGGAAGTCTAGTGGGGCAGTGAGAGAAAGGGAGAAGGGGGCGGTGGCTTCGGCGCAGTACGGCGGTGGAGCTCGGCCGGCGCTTGTGGTGGAGGGAAGAGAGGGTGGCGACGGAGAGGAAAGGGTGAGGCGCAGATCCGGCGGAGATGGGGGCTTAGGGCGGAAGAGCGGGGTCGCGTGTAGGGAACGAGGAGACGAGGGATCGGGGTTGGTGTTCAGGTGGGCGCGGGCGGCGCGCTCACCGACGCATGGAGGCACACGACGGGGACAGTGGCTGGGCGCCAGCACGCCAAGGAGGAGGCGGCGGATGTACGGTAAGGGTTTCGGTCGGCGGTGGTGCTCGACCGGTCTGGTCGTGGCATCCGTGCAGGGACTCGGCACGGTTGTGCTCGCGGTTCGAAGCGGGTGACATGACGGCGACCTAGCGGCGGGAAGAGCTCTGCGGGGCGCGCTGCCCGAAGGCCGCGGTGGACGGCGCCTGGCTAGGGCACGCCGGCGGCTAGATCAGATTTGGGGTTTAGGTTTTTATTTATTATTTTTTTCTTTGATGTCGATGGTGGTGATGGTTATGTCTTTGATGGTTTTTCTGGAAGCATGGCCGGGATTCGTCGTGAGGTTTTCGGGGGGTCGTCGGTGATGGGTGCCGTCGATGGTGGTGGTGGTGATATTTTGTGGTGGTGGCGTTGATGGCAGTTGGGGGTGTTAGGTCAGGAGGAGTCGGGGGATTGGGCTTGCGGTAGTAGTCGAATGGGTGAGGTGCGGCTATAGGGAGGAAGTAGTGAGGATGGCAGAGATGGTTCGGGTGGTGGTGGATGTCGGAGAAGTCAGGGGTGTGCGGGACAGCAACGATGGCCACGGTGGTTGGTCGGCCTGGTTATGGTCAGGATGATCGGCGGTGGTAATGGCAGCAGGTGCTGCGGTAATGGTCGAGGCTGCGATGGGCTGGAGTGGTGGTGGTAATGCCAGAGTCGGGTGGCCGAGGAGGATTTGGACTCGTTGGGGTGAAGGCTGAGGTCGTAGGTCTAGGATTTGATGGTGACGGGGGTGTGTCCGACACAAAAAAAAATTATATGTAAAATGATGGAATAAGAATTTGGATGGACACATACACGATGCCCGTATATTTGTGGAGAAATTTGTGGATGTGAGGAATTTATGGAGGAGTACCTGCCTATTTATAGGATGTGGGAATTCATATTTGGATAAGGAGTAGGGGTTTTAAATCTCCCATAGATAATTATCACATTCGTTTTAAAACAAAATCAAATCTAAACCAAATCCAATTAGATAACTTGCATATTAAAATTAAACTATTTAAAATAAATAAAATCACCAGTTAAATTATCACAATTAAATTCAAATTATCTTTTATAAATAATAATGATTAATTAATTACGGAAATTATAATAAATATTTAAGTATTAATAGGAAAAATTTTAAACTACCTTTTTATTTAAATAGCATAATAATTTCAAAAATTATAATAAATATTTTAAATAGTTGTAGGAATTATCTCTTTAAAATACATTTTTAATAATTTAGATAAAAATATTTTTTGAAAATAAACATAAATATTCAAATATTAAAAATACCTTCTTGCTAAATAATTTATTATAAATAATAAAAATAAATTTTGAAAATATACATGAAATAATTTTTTATGTGCTTTACACGAGTAGCATATTCTCATAAATCTAGTTTTCTAGTTTACCACTATTAAAATAAGATAGTATTTTATAAATAATTAAAATAATAAGTTTTGCCAATCTCGATAGATACTTTTCACAACTTTTTAATAAAAATAATTATTATATATATTATTTTGAAACCATCTCCGATAATAAAATCAAAACCAGTTTGGTAAAAATATTTACCTCGTCCATATTCGCATTCGACGAGTAAATACGAAAACGTAAATTCCTGTGCGACGTACAATACGACTTTGCGACGTATAAATACAAAAAAAATTAGTACTAAAAATATAGTAGAAATTTAGGGGTTTTACTTCCTACCCAACTTACAAGAATTTTGTCCTCGAAATTAAAAATAAGTAGAGGGTTGAGAGGGTACAAGGGTATATCAATGAGGAACAATCAAATCACGACGTTCAAAACATGTATTAGAAAATCGTGACTTCGATAACTACAAAAATAAATCACGAATTTAATTTAGGGAGTGAATGATGGTCGCGACAATGAATCTTGGGTTAAGGAAAAGGACGAGTAACTCGAGATGGGGATATAGTCCCATCGGTTGGTCGGTGGCTAACTATTTTGGCAATAGTTGGGGGGATAACTAAAGGTGATACTTTGGGTCTATCTATTAGGTACGAGTCTTCGTCTAAATAAGTAAAAGATGAGAACCAATATGAGTCCAAAGAAGTTGTTTTTGAATATCAATATGTGGTTCAAAGGCGAGGAAGTAATTCAAAAAGAATTGCTAAGGCTGTCGCGGATGGGACCCTAGAGGACAAGTTTAACTATGTCTCTATCCACGTAGAACGATAGATAAAAGCGAACCAAAGTGCACTCGGTTGATCAGACCATCATGCACCGGTTCTGACTAGACAATATGTTAGTGAGCGCACGGTCAATAGCATAAGTCATGAACAAGCTCGATAAATGGATAAGCTTGAAAAACTAGATTATAGTAGTAACATTAGTCAAGATGGTAAAAACATAAGTACGAGAGATTAAGATTGAAGGAAAGTAGGATTTGTTCAAACTCCTTAAAAATTTAGGTCATGTACTATGTTGATACTTATACTGTCGTTCTACCATCTGCTTGTCTAAGACTTGGATAAGGTCATAAGAATGGTTTGGTCATAAGGCATTCTACCCTACTTACAATAGCTAAACTAGTAGGGTGATGGAACAATGGGTCATGTCCACCTATTATCGGTTACCTTATTAATCTCTATCAAGCACGAAAGAAGGGCACGAATCACGATTAGAAAGGATCAAGCGAGAAGGCGGTCAAGTATGTGGATGAGATCCTAGACTCTAATCCTATACGCAGGCTTGCTTGGTACGGTAAAGTAACCAAACAATTTATCTTGACCTGCATGGGCCACCAGAAAAACAGGTAATACCCCAATCCTAATATACGTAGGACTAAGCACGTAGACATGCCAACTGTATACACACAAAGTACAGGGGCCTTGTATGTATTCATAAGCTGTAAAATACAGTAAACCACAACTAACTAATCTCATCCTCAAAATAAAGGAATAAAAGATATCATATAATAAATTATTTTGGTACAATATGTTGGGTGGAGACACATCCACTACCAACCAAAAATAAAAAGAAAAGAAGTACATGATATATAAAAGGCTATGTGGAAGTAGCAAGGTGGAACCAAGTCACGTAATCTTCGAAAATAGAGAAGACCACGATCCCAGATAGGATACCTGCGGAAGACATGAACACACAACTGGGGAATAACCAGGTCGCCAGACGGCCGTAGTAAGATACAGGAAGAACAAGCTAATATGAACTGTTAGAATAATAAAATAATATGTAAAAGAATATCCTAGACACAAATATGCAAAGGAGATTCTAACCGCCTAATGTACAATTTAGAGGACAACTTTCATGCGCATGGGTTGGATTTTAGGCTATATGTACGTAACTGGCATCTAGTCATCTGTATTCGACCGTAACGTCCAAAACGTCAGAGGGTATCTGCAAATATATCGCCACAGTTCCATCCGGAGACTGTGGTTTACCTGTGTGGATTCCCATACGCACTAGCGACTGTCCTTTCCTAATATTTTGCATACTGTTCAAGTCATGTCCAAGGCTCATCCAGTTTTGTAACTGCTTGAGTCTCTAAAACCCTAGTCATAGCAGTTATGATCATCTATCCGTCACACAACTTTAGAGATGGACAGTCCATAAGTCATGCCCTTAGCAAACTGTCTCCAACCGTGTAGTGTGTGTGTCATGCCAAGGAAGATATAAGGATATCCCACAACAAAAAGCTAGTCTGCTAACACTAAGTTAACTTGCATATAATAAAGTAAAATGACTAACAGAGTCGCTTGTACCGAAGTATGGCTTGGACGCACAGTTTATAACAAAAAAATTACAAATATGAAACAAAGTAAATAAGGCAAAAAATAAATAATATGACAGTAAATTAGCAAGGTTTACTTGCCTGTTGTGATGTCTAGTGAGCTGCCTAGTGTGGTACAATAAAGGTGGCACAAGATCGACTTTGATGTTACAACTACACAAAGGGGCCTCCAATGGTGGCATAGACTGGTCCATTGAGTCCAGAAGGGTCAAATTAGTTAGGGACGATGTAATGAAGTACAAAATTGGCAAGGAAATAGGAATAATGGGATTGGTATGGTCAAGAATCGATAGTCGAAGGGTTTGTGAAAGTAATATATATACTATTTTAGAAAAATAGTTATAATGCTTGAAGCTATATTTTATAGTAAAAATAATTTTAGATAAATAATTGAGAGTCAAGAAAATGATTTAAGGCTAAAACACATTTTTTTTCTCAAAATACCCTTTTAATACAAAACTATAGTCATTATTTTAAATAGATAAAATAACTAATACTATGGATACGGTATCTAAACCAAATTTTAAAATAGTTGTAGGCCCAATCCCCAAAACTTTATATTTTGTTACACATATAATTCTTTGAAAATAATATCTATAAGTATTTTATTATTAAATAAGCTAATAATAAGAAATAAAATAAAAATATTAATATTAATAGTATAATGTATCTGTTCCTATATACACAGACTGTTATAGTTTATTAAGAAAATATCATTAATTACTAATCACTAATTAACTAAACTAATTAATCTAAATTATTAATTATCCAAAAATCTAATCCATAAGCTCCCAGCCCAACAACTCTAAAGCCCAAATTCTTAAGCCTAACAAAATAAAAATAAAACACATAAAAGAAAAAATGAAAGAAAGAAGAGAGAGAAAGAGACTCTGAGAGCGAGAGGGAGAGGAAGAGTGGAGAGGAAGAGGGAGGAAGAGAGCTGGAAAGCGGAAAGAGGGATGGAGAAGGGAACGAGAGTAGAGTCGCCGGCGGCAAGGGGCGCGACGGTGCTGTGCGGCTCGACGGAGGTCTGGTAGGGCGGTGAGAGAAAGAGAGAAGGGGGCGGTGGCTTCAACGCAGTGCAGCGGTGGAGCTCGGCCGACGCTTGCGACGGAGGGAAGAGAGGGCGGCGACGGAGAGGAAAGGGTGAGGCGCAGATCCGGCGGAGATGGGGGCTTAGGGCGGAAGAGCGGGGTTACAAGTAGGGCACGAGGAGGCGAGGGATCGGGGTCGGTGTTCCGGTAGACACGGGCGGCGCGCTCACCGATGTGGGAAGGCACGCAATGGGGACAGCGGATGGGCGCCGGCACGCCAAGAAGGAGGCGGCGGAGGTGCGGTAAGGGTTTCGGTCGGCAGCGGTGCTCGACCGGTCTGGTCCTGGCATCCGTACAGGCACTCAGCACGGTGGTGCTCGCGGTTTGAAGCGGGCGATATTACGGTGACCTAGCGGCGGAGAGAGCTCCGTGGGGCGCGCTGCCCGGAGGCCGCGGTGGACGGAGCCTGGCTAGGGTAAGGCGGCGGCTAGGTCAGATTTAGGGTTTGGGTTTTTATTTATTATTTTTTTCTTTGATGTCGATGGTGATGGTGATGTCTTTGATGGTCTTTCTGGTAGCATGGCTGGGATTCGTGGTGAGGTTTTCGGGGGGTCACTGGCGATGGGCGCCGTCGATGGTGGTGGTGGTGATATTTTGTAGTGGTGGCGTTGATGGCAGTTGGGGGTGTTCGGTCAGGAGGAGTCGGGGGACTGGGCTTGCGGTAGTAGTCGATCGGGTGAGGTGCGACTGTAGGGTGGATATAGTGAGGATGAAAGAGATGGTACGGGTGGTGGTGGATGTCGAAGAAGTCAGGGGTGTGCGGGACAGCGACGATAGCCACGGTGGTTGGTTGGCCTGGTTATGGTCAGGATGATCGGCGGTGGTAATGGAAGCAGGTGCTGCGAGAATGGTCGAGGCTGCGATGGGCTGGAGTGGTGGTGGTAATGCCAGAGTCGGGTGGCCGGGGAGGATTTGGACTCGGTGGGGTGAAGGTTGAGGTCGTAGGTCTAGGATTTGATGGTGTCGGGGGTGTGTCCGATACAAAGAAAATGTATATGTAAAAAGATGGAATAAGAATTTTGATGGACACAGACACGATGCACGTATATTTATGGGGAAATTTATAGATGTGAGGAATTTATGGAGGAGTACCTGCCTATTTATAGGATGTAGGAATTCCCAGTTTGATAAGGAGTAGGGGTTTTAAATCTCCCATAGATAATTGTCACATTCGTTTTAAAACAAAATCAAATCTAAACCAAATCCAATTAGATAACTTACATATTTAAATTAAACTATTAAAAATAAATAAAATCACCATTTAAATTATCATAACTAAATTCAAATTATCTTTTTATAAATAATAATAATTAATTAACTACGAAAATCATAATAAATATTTAAGTATTAATAGGAAAAAATTCAAACTACCTTTTAATTTAAATAGCATAATTATTTCAAAAATTAGAATAAATATTTTAAATAGTAGTAGGAAATATCTCTTTAAAATACATTTTTAATAATTTAGATAAATTTTTTTAAAACAAACATAAATATTCAAATATTTAAAATACCTTCTTGCTATATAATTTATTATAAATAATAAAAATAAAATTTGAAAATATACATGAAATAATTTTTTATGTGCTTTACACGAGTAGCATATTCTCATAAATATAGTTTATAATTTACCACTACTAAAATAAGATAGTATTTTATAAATAATTAAAATATTAAGTTTTGCCAATCTCGATAGATACTTTTCACAACTTTTTAATAAAAATAATTATTATATATATTATTTTGAAACCATCACCGATAATAAAATCATAACCAGTTTTCTAAAAATATGTACCTCGTCCATATTCGTCCTCGACGAGTAAATACGAAAACGTAAATTCCGGTACGACGTACAATACGACTTTGCGACGTATAAATACAAAAACAAAATCATCACTAAAAATATAGTAGAAATTTAGGGGTTTTACACACCTTGGCGATATTGCAGGTGGCCTCATCAGTGCTCTCTGAGCTACACTCGCTTCCTGAGCTGTAAGACGAGGGTTTCTAGGATAATCCCTCATTTACTGCCCCGTGGCTCCGTAATATAGGCACACTCCCATCCACTTCCTATAAACCTCCAAGATGTGGTCGAGCTTCTTACAGAAGTGGCAATGAGGAGAATGTTACACCGGCCTCTGCTATTGTTGTGGCACCTGCTGAATTGGTGCCCTAACCGGAGCCTGAAATTGCTAGTACGGCGATTGGAATGAACGATACTGGAGCTGGGGATGGTTAGCAGGCCCTGTGCTACTAGTTGTCCTCGAGAAAAAGTCGCGATCTCTCTTGGGCTTCAAGCCCAACTCCCGATCTACCTTGCGCGCCTTTACAAGGGTATTCACATAAGTCTCATAGAAGGAAAGGATAAGGATCTTCACATCCAAGTTCAGACCTTCCCGGAAGTAACTCGCTCTGATCTCTGGGTCCCGTACCATATACTCTGTGTATCAGCTCAGCCTATCGAACTCCGAATCGTACTCTTCAACTGACATACGTCCCTATTGGAGGTTCTGAAACTGTTTGTTCGGGTCAATCTATCAGTAGGTGAGAAGAACTTCTTCTTGAAGAGGTCCTTAAATTCTGCCAAGGTATGACCCTCTCCAGCAAGAGTCGTCTTATTCCTGAGCAAGGTATGAGCAATATCATGTAGATGAAGCCCTACTACCTCAACCCTTAAGTCATCAGCAAAGTGGAACACCCTCGTAAGTCG
This sequence comes from Iris pallida, assembly GCA_029216955.1. NCBI lineage: Eukaryota > Viridiplantae > Streptophyta > Magnoliopsida > Asparagales > Iridaceae > Iris > Iris pallida. The sequence goes on along the minus strand of JANAVB010002629.1, from coordinate 24,887 downwards.
CTTGATATCCACAAGCCAATCATCTACATAAATGATGCCCGCAGTCCCCATGAAGTCTCATGGTCCCAGCATCTTAAAATCTTGGATGTTACCCGGCCTACGCTGGGCACCATACAACTGGGCTAGAGCTTCCCGCTCTACTACAACTAGAGCAAACTGGTGGCGTTCTCTATGCCCTGAGGTATCATGTCCGTCTACCTCTAGGGCACCTCAGGCTAAGCCCTTTGTGCCTCTAGAATCTCTAAATAAGGCAAACATTTGTCCCATATCAGTAGGCACTAGATACGGAGAAGAAAGATCTCCTAGAACAGATGGAGCAGTCCACTGTACAGGAGAAGGAGGAACAACCCCAACAACCTCGGGTACAATCCCCTGTACTGGAGAAGAAGCACCCACCGCAACCTCGAGAGCGGTCCTCTATACTGGATGTGTGACATCATTTATGCTTATTGACAAAATGTGTCACGACCCGCACCCGATGTAGTGGTACGAGTGCGAAATGACACCCAACCTAGGCTGCAGCATCGACGGTAGAACACTGTCTAGGTCTACTATACTAACTAACATTGTATATCATAACATGTCAATATAATCATCTCCAAATAGAGGACAAAAAATGATAATATTCATACTCAATAACAATGACTATAGAGAAGATAAATGACACGAATAAGATAATAACATCATGATAGGAATATCCAGAGAAAGTCTAACATAAAATAATACATGTCCAATGAGAGTCTAAATGTCAAATATCTTAAATACAAGTCTAAAATAATAACAGGCCAAGAGTCACAAGGTTGGAGACAAATCCAGTACAAAACCTAGTCTAACTAAGTCGCTACTAAAGTCTCCTCAGCTAGAGCTAAGCCCTCATGGATCAGTGTCTTCTGGTCTACGCCTAATATATCTTGTGTGTCGTAGTTGGTAGGAAAACCATCATCGAAATCGTCTAAAAAATATATTCGGTCAGGATTGGAGAAAAGTACACCTCTAATAATAGTTCTAGTAAATGGTAAAGACTATGTAACAGTAAATAGAGATAATATACAAGATAATGTAAACATGTACATGAAAATAACAAACATAAAGAAGCTGTAAATAAAATATGAACAGGAAACATCATGTACAATAATCAGGATTTATCTATCTAAGTGAGTGAGTACTATTTTAAACATGTGATCGGCTTAGAAAATTATACAAGAATTTATGGCCTGGTTAATCATATATACGGTGTATGATTAACACTCACAGGAAACAATATCATACACAGAAAGGGTATGATCACATAACTATCACTACACCAAAAGATCCTTTTGGAACACTAAAATTCCATTCCAAATAATTTTAGGCACACATATATTCCGTGCCTATTTATGGGTTGCCATATTTGTTGGAACGGAATAAAGGCGTTCCAATAAATATTATTTGGAACGCTTTTATGGTGTTCCAATATTGGAACACCAATAGAGCGTTCCAAAAAAGAGTTCCAACAAAACATTATTTGGAACGCTTTTATGGTGTTCCAATATTGGAACACCGATAAAGCATTCCAACAAAACATTCCAAATTACTTTTTCTCCATTTATTGGAACAGCTAAAAAGAGTTCCAATGTTGGAACATTAGAAACATGTTTCTAAGAAAAGCATCCCAGAATACTTTTTGAGCAAAATTTTGGAACACCTAAAAGGTGTTCCAGATTTCAATATATATATATATATATATATATATATATATATATATATATATGACTGCCCACAACATTTGAAATTGTACACATGTAGCTTGAAATAATATATAGCTAGCATAAGTACTATGACTTACAAAACCTGTAGCTCTCCAAGGAATTTTATAAAAAAAAATAACAATTGACACAATCTTGTAATCCTCTTGAGAATTTATAGATATAAACTCACAAAAATATAAAATGAAAGTAAACGAACTTCCATAGTACAAGTGCATAGAGAATATATAATGTTAAAGCTACATACACAAAGTAGCCAAATATCTTACATAAATATTGTAAGTTTAATACAAGTTGCCTACCACACCAAAAAATAATATTTGGGAGCTGTGAAAATAATTTGAGACTTTGACACTTGATGTTCTTGTTAGTGAGCGTAGGCCCTGGAACTATGATAACCAAGGAAGCAAAAAATAAGACGTCCTGTAAACAATTCAAAGATTGTTAAACATGATAAAATAATTTGATCACAATTAAGAACTTAGTCATTCAACGAGGCACATAAAGAAAAAAAAACCACCACCATGAACTAGTGCAATAGAAAACAGGTTTCAGCTTTAGTCTAAACTGAAGTAAAGAAGAGAGGAAAAATTCATTGGTGAATGTGAGTGTTATAAAGCCAAAAGAGTTTTTAGCAAGCATATACATGGAAAGTTTTGAGCTGGTTAAAGAAAAATACTCAGATGCATACTAAGATAATTCATCTTCAGATAGTATAAAAGATGTAGGAACTAGGAATATGCTTAAGCCATATCAGTGAACCATCTGCATGGGGCCTTACAAGGAGGAAGAACATTTTGAACTAAATCTACAAGTGACAAACAAAAACAGCAAAAACTCAAGGCAACAACTACATAAGAAAATTGGAAACTTATATTCATCTTCATGATCATAGACATAATTATTCTCATTATCATGTGAGAAGCAAGATCACCTAGAGAACATACATACTTTAATATGTGTTATGCCAAAACCCAATCCTGAATGTCCAAGTTTTGAAAAATAAAAATTAAGTGCTTTACTCATATATAGTTGGCAGACAGTAGGATGCTAGAGAAAGGAATAAGTTACCATAACAATGGACATAAACATCTGTCCACTGCTTGTGAAAATTGAAGGTTCATCCAGAGTATGTGGTGAGCCTGGTTGAGGGGACAGGAGTACTATGTCAACGTTTCTTGCCTAGTCAGAAACCCTTCTTCTTGCTCGTCTGAAGTTCAACTCAAGAACCTCCTCAATATGAGGACGTAAGAGCACCATAAGTAACTTAGAGAATTTCAACCCTTGAGATTCCAAAAATGAGCAGTGACTAATACTAGCTTGAATACATAAGCTGGCAGAACGAAGAGCGGAACCAGTCTCAGAAGGAGGTGAATTTTCTTTCACAAGATGAACAAAGGACTCTATTTCATACTCAGCCCACTGGAAAATACGATTTGTATATGTCGGCGCTTCTCCAAAAATTAAACCAGATTCTTTAGTTGCCGCTGAGATTGTTGAGAAAACAAGCTGCGAGAGGCTTGCAGCGTATGTTTCAGAATATATTGAACATGAAGGAAGAAAAGACTCGATGTTTTCATGAAGACGGGCGCTGAAAGCTTTCAGCAATAATTGGTGGGCCAAAGAACCTTTACCCAGTTTAAGTAAACCACACAAAACCTTCTTTAGCTCCGCCATGCAAACTGATGGTTGCTCAGAAATTCGAACAAGCTGATCCACAAGAATCTCCTTTCTTTTTAGAAATTCTACCTTATACATAGAAGGCTAAGTTGGTGAAATGTCCCCAGGGTCGTTCAACTCGGTGGAGCACCTCTCTTCTGCATCTATAGCTAATAATGCTTCTTCTACTTTTGTGTTCTGCCAACAATATATCTAGTGTTTCCAAAAATGTTCCCTTCTTGTCCTCAGCTTCACCATGCAAGAGCTCATCAATTTTGAAAGTTCAAGATCTTGCTCAGCATCAGGTTCCTCGGTATTAGATTTGTTCCATACTTCTAACTCCTGACAAACCCTACTCATCAGATCCTGTACAAGGATTCCTTGAGCTGATACATGCTTCTGGAGTTCAATTAATTCCTGCTCCATTTCAACTACCTCTTCAGATATTCTGCAGTCAATTAATAAGTGATGGTCACAGAAATAAATACATCAGCATTTTTTGTTATAGCTACTCAATAGTGCTAGATTCTTTTAAAAATGGTTCTGGAAGCTTGAACAAGTAATTGGATTAGCAAAATATTAAATGCCATCATCATCATCCAGGCCTTCTCCCATTAGAATGGGTCGGCTATGGAGTATTAAGAAATCTCCATAAACGGTTGGCCAAAGTTTTTACGATCGGCTAACAACCTGACATCAACCCTCTATGTTGGTGACAAATTCCTAGCCAAGGTAGTTATGAGCATGAACGGTCACACCATAAAACCTAGAAAACCAGGTAGGTAAGCATACCTTTTCAATATGTGGCTTATGCTCATACAACCAAGGAGCACCTGTCACAGACAATAGGATGAACAGTAGAATAGGATGCCTCAATTAGGCTGCCGACCAGGGGTATATATACACGAGTGATCAGAGGATGGGATTCTCCTAACCACTGTGGGACTAAACTAGTATCTCTATCTCTAACAGCACCTTCCAATTCCCCAAGACTATAAAGAGTCAAGATAAAGAGGTAAAATGATACAATTTTCTATAGGAAAGCAATATTAAATGGTAGAGTAACTTGCTAATCATGGCTGTTTATATGTAGATCAAAAGAAAATTTATAAACTGAGAAAGAAAGGTATCCAAATGCTTATTTTTTTAAAATCTCAACCAGAACGACTACACAAACTCAAATAGGAACTTCCAATATGGTGATGACATGTGGATAGAATTTTCTATTTAGGTCCTTGACTTTTTCTGTTTGGGCCCTTAAAAAATCAAGGGATGAGATACATGTAATCTAACGGCTCTTGATGGAGGAGTTTTAAAAATTGGGAACTCACGAGTTCCTCTAGGATTTTTGAATCTTAACAGTTTTGTTATGATTCCAAGATAGGCTCTATAACATGTTCCCCTCAGATGTTATACAGTTATAGACCTATGTTGTTAATCTTGTATGATACACGATACGTCTTTGTACAATACGATACAAAAGCTTTTCGATATGAACCATATAGATGTATTGGATGGGAGAGAAAAAAAATCGTGCAATATGTTTTTGTATAGTCCAAGACAATACGATATGTCTGAAGCGATACACCGATACGATACATTTTTATTTATTTTTATTTTTTACTTTTTCTGTTTTCCTCGTCTATTTATTGAGCTTTCTTCTCCATTGTTTTTGGATTTGTTTCCTTTTCTTTTGGGTGTTTCATTGATTACTATTTTTATTAAGGACCTAATGGTAATGGATAAATTTATGGTTGTAAGCAACTTATGGTGGTTGTCTAACTTGTGTTTTAGTTTTACTTTTAGTTGTCGACTTTATAATGATGGACACTTAGATGCGTAGTGATAATACTTTATTGTTGTTGTTTAACGTGTTCAACTTATCCATATATGTTATATTAATTTTCCAATGTAATTGCTGATGGGATAATGTATCGTACGGTACACGATATGATAATAAAGCAAACCGATACATGATATGTATCGCGTATGACAACCTAGTTATAGACCATGAGAAATGAAAATTATTGTTACTTAAACTGGCTCTATATCCTGTTGCAAAATAGTTTCCTTTCTTCTTTTGCCAGCTAAATCAGGCTAAGTCGGTGAAGATCTCTCAGTTAACAAACTATGTCCTGTCTGTGAATGCAAATTTTCAGAATGGCTGGGGACCATTGGATAGTTAAGATCAAAAAAATCTATGGCAATAAAGCTTTCTAGAACTGAAGGATTCAAAATAAATGAACACTATTTCCCAGTATTACTTTCAATTTTTCATGTTGACTAGATACATTTGAATGTTAAAGAGTTGGAAGAAATGAGACATGAAAGAAATAGATACAAATTAGCATTATTTAGGATGTGTTTGCTTGCTAAGAAAGTGAGGGAAGGGAAAGGAAAGGAGAACTTGATACTCTATGTAATGGGATCTCATTTTCCATATGAAGCATTTTCATTTTCTTTTATTTTTCCCTCACTTTCTACCAAACCAAACACAAAACTTAACGAGAACAGAGAAACTTTTGGAATTTATATGGACACCAATCATAACTATAAGCCTTTCACACATCAAAATTTCTAAAACAATTTTTTTATAGATATGTCATTTGAATCACTAAGCCAAAACAAGAGAGGTTGCATCAATATACTGGAAGCTCTTAACCAAAAACAGAAAGACAATGAAAGATGCAACAAGTAACATAAAATAGATTATGGCATGTTTAACAACTGAATCCTCTCTAACAACAGGCAGTGCAATACTTGTTCCACATTTGTGCGGTTCGTGATACTTGAATGAATAAAGTCATATGACATAATATGATGTATCGCAGACATTCTTCAATCATCCTGACAAAAAGTTCTGACAGGTATCTTGAGTTGTCTTCGACATTACGAAAATAATATTGTACTCGACTGAATAGTCTTATGATGATAATATGATGTATGCCTACATTCTTCAATCCTCCTGACTAGAAGTTCTGGCAGGTATCTCGAGTTGTCTTTGATGGTATGAAAATAATTTTGCCACATATAATTGTTGTATAACTTCTTGCCACCGGATCCGTGATCCGACGGCATCTATGAAAGCCAAAGGGGAAAAGTAAAGATAAAAACTCGCACCAATTATTAATTTAGATGTAACCCCCTATTCTCTAGTGTTAGATGTTGTATGCAAGAGCTACAATATTATGGAGCATACTACTTAACGAACAAAAAAAGGAATAATCTATATTACCTGAGGAAGGCAAGGTACTTGGATTGCATATTCCCTGATAAATTTTCCACTGCATCCTTTAAATCAAGAAGCTCGGAACAAAGCCTTCTTATTCCCTGTATAAAAAAATGTAAATGTTGAAGCTGCAGAATCTTTTTGAGATGAAAAAGTTTGGCCAAATACTTGACTGAAATGTTGAGAAAATGAAATTTTGGGATTCCAGAGATATGGGTTATGCAAATGGAACTAAACTACGAAAACAACAACAAAAAATACTAAGCCTGTGGAATTTATGGTGTTAATTCTTTGAAATGAAACATAGAAAGCCTATAGTGAAGGTTCCATATGACCTCTCTATGGAAAATTAAATAAGTTCTTGTTTTTAGAACACGGCCCTGGAGGCTTACGTTTTGGGAGATGGAAGACTGCATATGGGGCAGGAAAAACCAAGGAAACTCGACGGAAGAAGAAATATATCAATATAAAGTGGTGAAGGGAACTCCTGGAAAGGAAGAATGAGCGTCACTTTATTATTAACTCATATTACGTATATTATTGCGTAATGAGCCTCAATTAATGTGCCCCTGCATATTTTTTTTTGTTTAAATCCCCTATTTTTCAACTATGGAAATTTGAATCCAAGATTATTGGTTTTATGCATCCATGTATTAACCACTTAAGCCAAAAGTTTAGCATTAAGCCAGCATTTACCATTTTTCTCATCATAAGTATCCTCGAACAAGCCCCTTGGACCTCACCTTACTTTTGGGTAAGTACCCCTACATGTTATTTTGGCTGAAATCCCCTATTTTGCCACTATGGAGATTTGAATCCAAGATCATTGATTTTAAACCACTTAAGCCAACACTTGAGCATTATTCTCAGTATAAGTATCCTCGAACAAGCCGCTTGGACCTCACCTTACTTTTGGGAAGGAGTCTGGATTCTTGTATCAGAATAAGATATTGGCATTACAGGAAAAAATGATAGGGTAGCATGCATATAACTTGTTTGGGAGGAGAGATGAACATATAATTCTTTTAAGAGCAGATCAAATATTAGCCAAGTTTGTTTTCATCTTTCGTACTATGAACAGTAGAAAGGAATGATCCGTTAGGCCTCCAACCAGGGGTATATATACAAGGGTCATCAGAAGAGGAATTGCCTCCTAAACAATGTGAGACTAAAGTCTTGTACATTTCTAACAAAATAGGCTAGTATGCAAAGATTGAAACGTGATATCATAAGAGAGCTTGACCATATAATATAGGTTGATGATATTACTTTCTAGACCTTAGTATCAAAAGGCTACAAGGAAAAACTTGGTTAAAGAAGAGATTAGAACTATTCGGTAGAACCTGAAAGGAGAAAATCAATACTCTTTATCTCTTTAGGAGGTATCGTATGAGTTCTTCCAGGTTAGTATCCTCTGCCTCCCCTTCTCGGGCTAATTGGGCAGAATCCAGCAAGCTTTGAAGTTAATATTGTTGCTCTCCGCACCCTCATCCTTCTACAGTTCTACCTATACCTCCTCCCGTACCTCTCGGGCTCATTGCAGCTTTGCGACCCCTAACTTTGAGGTCAGTGCTTCTCCAACCAATACTCGTGTTAGGAGTAATAGGAACTTAGTTAAAAGGAGTCGTTACACCTTGAGATAGACCTAAAAAAATATTGAGGTGAGCCTATGAAAAAGCATGTGGCTTCCCAAATGTTAGAGAAAACAGGGAGGGAAAAAAGGATTCATGTAGGGGATCCAAAGGCTTTTTTGTCGTTGGTGTATTTACAACAAGAAAGTATTGACACCACAACAAGAAAAGCTAACTTGTTAAAACAACAACTTCCGGAGTATAGATCCTTTTACAGGATTCACTCTAGTAAGGTTTAAGCAAGACATAGCCCTTAAGATTCAAAGCAGAGGCTGCAGTTTTCTTATGAAATTACACGCCTACCAAACAAGAAAAACTACTGGACTGAAGAAGATTCCAAATTTTAAAAAGGCTAACACAACATGTTCATGATAGAAGATGTAAAAGTAAATACAAAAGGTTGTTGAATTTACAACACTGGAATTCCATTCTCATACGAGATACTGCTGATCTCCTGATCAGCAGAACTATCAAGCAGCAACTATTTCCTAGCTCAAGCACAAGCTGAGGCCTTTGATCCCAAAATGTAAACAGAAGCTAATTTGGGTGTCCGAGTATTTTAGCTATCCAATGAAACTATTATCCCCTCTTATCAAGATAGTAATTCTTATTAGGTTCGGCGGTTATGTTGCAATCCTGTCATTGGTTTCGATGGTTTGATTGCTATGTCGTTGTTATATTTAGCAGTATTTGTGGCAGTATTTTTGACAATTTGTATCTTCGTTTGAATTTTATAAATTTATTTTTTTAGATGTTCGGCTTTGTGCACACTGTATTGAAAGACGAAATAAACACCAACAATTAGTAGAATCAAAAAATAATAATAATGAATATGGTCTTAATTCAGACAACCCAGATCCAAAAACTTCTACAAGAACCAAAAGCCTGGACACGTATGTGCTACGAAGTCGCGAGTCGCATATAGATCTCGGCCTTGCGTATCGATTGGCCAGCGGTACGTATAGACAGTGCGATAGAATTTAACTGCTAATAGTATTTGCATGATTAGTTTGACTTAAAAGTTAATAGAGGTTACATGTGTTGTGGATAAAACATATATAGTCATGAGGTGGGGAGGATATTTCCTTAGCGTATGGGCTATCATGCACATTACCTTTTGTGACCGTATGCTCCTCCAGAGATACGGGTTGACGACCCTATGTTTTACTGATGGCTACCAACGTTCAAGGAAACATGATGCTTTGAGGCCCATGGTGCCCAAGAGGGGACTATGCCAACCCCATTGTCAGCTAGAAAGCACTTGCGTTAAAGGTTGTTCTTAAATTTCATATTCATGACATAGAAAGGTTATGTGACCTTATCCGTTTAGGTATATGTACTTTTTAATTTGTGTACTTATATCTGATCATGACTTGGAACATTATTTTATCGTGAACTAGTGTGCCACATCTTGTCCTAAATTTGGTTGTAGGTATGGTTCACTTCTTCGATGATAAAATACTAAACAATGTTGTGATTCGGATTCTACATCAAATTTATGGCATGGAAAAATACTTCATCGTAGATTAGGGTACCATCTCCTGTACTTGTTTAGTTGAGGCGGTGGTACACTAATTCAAGGATGGAGTATTGGACCATGTTATGATCCAAATTATTGTTGAGCAGTTTATATTCAGTTATGGCTTATTTTTTTGTATCCTGTTACGTCCCTCTAAGGACCTGGTGACCTCTCTAGGTGTAGGTGTTCATAACTTTTCACAGGAGTTCCAGCCAAGATCGTGATCTTCTCTCTCTATCAAAGATGACTTGCTCTTGGATCATGCTTTGCTGCTTGTATTCTTATTTTGCTATTTTCTTCTTTCTAGTTGAATACTTTGTAGTAGATTTATCTCGATCCAGTGACTTGTACAATGAAATTTCCTATTTAATTTCATAATATCTTTATTTCTTAATTTTTGGTGGATGTGATTTAGTGAACCATGGTTATCTATATACTGCATTTATAGCTTACGTATATTTATAATACGGCTATCGTGTTTTACCTAATCCTACGTATTTTGGGACTGGGGAGTTATATATTTTTGTGGTAGCCCATGCAGGTCAACGAATAAATTATTTGGTTACATAATTGTACCAAACAAGTATGTATATAGGATTAGAGTCTAGGATCTCATTCACATGCTTGATCTCCTTCCTTGATTCCACTTTCGAACACTCATTTGATTGCCTTGAATTAAATCTTGCTTGATTCCTTTTTCTACCGTAAATCTTATTTCTTGTGCTCAATAAATGTTAGGAAGATGACTTGTACTAAGTATATATGATCCATTGTTCAAATACACTATTAGTTGAACTTTTGTAAGTTGGATAGTATGCCTCACAACCTAGCGTCCCATTGTTCTTATGACCTATTAATGAGGTATAATTGAATAACACTGATAGGTTTAACTAGACAATAGAGTTTAGAGGTCTCTAACACATTTGATCGACCAAAGCCTTATACAAGAAGACAGCAGGACAACTGTAGAGGCACAAACACAGGACGAATCTTAGATTTTTAAGGAACTTGAACTATTTATACATTCTATCATTATAATCTTATGTACATATATTTTTTGGACTACCTTGACTGATGTTGCTCATATAGCCTAGTTTTGTAAGCTTAATCCTTTATCGAGCATGTTCAAGGACATATGTTTTGTTGGGGCCCATACTAACATGTTGTCTAATCGGTGTATTATGATCTGATCAACCCTAGTGCACTTGGTTTGCTCTTCATATGATTTTTTTTACGTGGATTGAGATATAGTTGACAAATATACTTGCCCTCTCGGATCTCATCCGCAACTGCCTTGACAACTCGCTTTTGAACTATTTAATCGCCTTTCAACCCCATATTTTTATTCAATCACAACTTCCTTGAACTCTTTATTATTTTATTTCGTCTTCACCTATTTCGAAAAGACAAACATTCGTGCTTAAGGGTAGATATACACAAAGTATCCCCCTTAGTTGGTCATAATACCTATGGCCATAATAATTGTATACACAAGTGTAGCTAGCCATCGGCCAAGCCATGTGACTACAACCTCGTCTTGAGTTACTCGTCCTTTTCCTCGACCCTAGATCTATTATCATGACCTTCTAATCATTTAAAACATGAGAATGGTTAAATTCATTTCTTTGATCGTACCCTAATCTAGGGGACTAATTTTCTCTCAAGAAACCACGTCTCACGAGTCTCTAATTTTTCTCATCTTGATTTACTTAATCCTTAATATTCTTTATTTTGTGTGTTAACTAGCAACCCTTATTTATCATCTAAACCATACCACGATCATTGAACCCAACCATATATATGACTTTCTCCCAATTAATTTGCTCATTAATCTATTTGTGATTCGTACAAATCTTGTTCTTTAATGTTTTTCTTGTACGAAGATCGAATCATGACAACCTTCAGTTAGAACGGGGCTGGATTAGAAAATCCCATAAAAGAAATTATTGGTATAGTTGAATAAGATGATTGTGTGATTATGAGGCATAAGTTGAAAAGGTGGTAAACACTATTAGATGAAGTTGAGGAATGTCAAATTAAGTTTTGATAAAATGATATGATCAAAGGTGGGTAGACTTATCGTTCGACAAATTATTTCTTCCAGATAAATCATTTTTTAGTTTTCGAGGTTACTCCAATATTGAAGATGAATTTTTTTTAAATTCTTGATGCTTTAAGGATTAAATTTCTATGAGGATTATGAATATGAATTTCATGATTAAGATGAGTTTGATTTTTTTTTCTTCGACTAAATCGATGACAAAAAAAGATATTTTTTTAGGTGAAGATTTACAGAAATTTAATTTTTGAGCAGATTATGAAAGGTAGAAAGTAATTTGAGCAAACATTCAATGAGTTCAAATTTTTGTGAAATTTGGGAAGAAATTAATTGAATTAGATGAAGAATTTAGTATTGATAAGGTGATATTGACAATTTTGTTAAATCAAAAATTTCGAAGGTTATGACGATATCGAACATGAATTTAAATTTCAAACACTAAGTTATTGATCATATCTTTGAGATTATGGAAGTTGTTACGTAGTTTTGAGGTTACACATTTATAGGATTGATGTTAGTATTGATAGAAGTTAGACACTGATGGGATGTCATGTATGTCATCATTTATAAACTATATCTGTTCATTTTTTTTATAGTTATCTAAATTGCATGTTCTATTTAAATTCTGTTTCCAACCCCTTGCTCAAGATTTTGGTCGTATTTTTGTATTAAGAAAAAAAATCTACATTCTCAAGCCTACTTACCCTAGTTCTTCTTAATTTTGAGGACATAATTTTTTTAAGTTGGGTAGGATGTAAACCCCCTAAAGTTTACAGTATTTTTTAAATTTTTAAATTTTTTAATTTTAATTAATCAATTAGAATGACTATATTATATAACTAATATATATATAATATATGTATATACGGTATTCCTTTCATCCATTTTCTGTTATGAATTTTATGGATAAATAAATATATACATATAGCTAGAATTTTGAATCTCATTTTTTCAGAACTTTCTAAATATTTATTTTATTTTTGTTCATAGAAAATAATTTTTTTAATTAGATTTATTTTTTAATAATATAAAGAGTTTTGATGAATTATTTAAACTAGACTTTGGAGTTATATATATAATTACGAAATATAGTTTAAACGAATTTTGATAATATTAACTATTTATTTATGATTGTAATCGAATATTTATTTAATTAGATTGATTTACTTTTTTGGAAATTTATTTTATTTAAATTTTATATTAAAAATTTGATTAAATTACTTTTGTTATTAGTATTATTTTGAATTAGTTTTAGGATTATTAAGTATTAGCCTATATATTATTGTGATCAAATACTTGATTTGGATTAGATTGATTAGATTAGTCTTTAAATATTCTATTTGATTTTAAATTAATTAGATTTGAACTTGCATGATTTAAATTATGTGATAACATAGAATATTACTTTAAATTATTATTGTAATCATTTATAGGATATGATTAGATTGGTTTTTAAAACTTTATATTTGGTTTAAATTAAGGGTAGATTTATTCATTTGAAATTCTAATCCTGTTGTAGTTATATCTACAATTATTTAAATGATTTCTTATTTGAACTAATCCTAATCATATCCAAATTATGTAATCTTAATCATATCCATGTTGATTGAATTTTAATCATATCCTAATTGACTAATTGCTACATAATGTATATACTAATTGAACCTATGAAATAAAATTATCTATCATTTATTTTTTCTCTAAATCTCCTCTCTTTTTCAGCCAGGAACCGTTACCTTTATTGGAAAAGAGGGTAATGAGTACATCCGACCTCAACTGGTAAAAAATAAAATAAAACAAACAAAACACTACCCCAATGCCCACTGCGGGATAGGCGAAAGATGACGACAACCCGAAAGCGACTTCCGAAACTGCCGTTTTACCTCCTGGACCATGAAAGCGGCACCAGCACTACGCCCCTCATAGCGATGCTTGTTCCGATTTTTCCAAAGCACCCAAATAATCGTACCGGCCAAGGATCTCCGATGGTGACTGTCCGGGCCACGCCACCACATTTGGAGGAATACCAAAAAATAACGGTGCATCCGAGCCTTGAAGAAACTCCGAAAGAAAGACCAAACCTCCAAGGCAGGACCCCCGTAGAAGAAAGTATGCTGAAGTGTCTCCACGTGCCCGTCTTGACAGCAATGACACCTGGATGCCATATGAAAGTCGATCTTTTGAATGTTGTCATCAGTGGGAAGTCGGTTGTGGCAGACCCGCCACATCAGAATGCTCCACTTCACTGGAATACATTGGCCCCAGATATGAGAAAATAAGGAAGAGGTTGGATGTTGAATCCGACACAACCTCCATGCCGTTGCCAGAGAGAAAGCTCTTTGCCGATCACCCCATACAAAAGGAATCAGGCACCGGAGTGCAAGTCAGGTTTGCCGCAATGAGACGCCGCACAGCCTCTTCCCCAAAATGCTTCGAAATCAAAGGCAACTTCCAACCCTCGGTGGACCAGAACGATCGGATAGCAGAACCTCCATTGTCCGAGTTCCTCGCCCTAGAATTTCGGATCTTTCTTCCCCTGTCCGATAGTGCCCTCACAATCACCGGACGATGAGGATGGAACACCACCCTCCCGGCCAGTCTGGCCGACCGTCGAATCTCTCCTGTGCCACCATCCGCCACTACCCGCCCCTGGGGATGTGCCCGACGTTGGAAGTAGCCTCCACATCAGCGCCCGCCCCTCCGGAAGCTGGGGAATGGCCCGTCAGTCCAGGAATCCCAAGCTTCAATTCCTGGGCCCGCACCCGCCCCCGCGGCCGTCTTCCGGCTCCACGCCTGGCCCCTGTAGCCACACCATCGACCCTCGGATCAGCATGACGACCCAGTCGAGGGCCTCCTGGAATCCACGCTTCGTACCTTGCTAAGCCCTCACCACGGCCAAGTCTAAGAGATATATGAGGTTTCGCCAAATTCCTCCCCCGTAAAATCCGTTGCCAAATGGGAGAACTCTTAGACGTCACGAAAGCTTCACAAGGATGAAGCTTACAAAAATATTTCGATTTAAGGAACTCCACCCAAAGTCCCCTCCCATGCCACAACTTCCACTATAATTTCATAGAGAAGGCATCCATAATATCCTTCAGACACTTGATCCCAAGACCCCCCTCAGATTTAGTCCGAGTAGCAAACCGCCACGCCAACCAATTCCTCTTAGCGACACCATCCTTGCTACCCCAAAAGAATGCCGCAAACATCCTCTCAATCGCCTTGATAACGCCTTTGGGTGGGCAGCATGCTGCCAATGTATACATAGGGATAGATATGAGAACATTCTTAATTAGAACCAGCTTACCCCTAGGAGAAAGAATTTTGTTGTGCCATCCCGTAAGCTTCGATCTAATTTTATCAAGCAGATCCCTGAACAGCCCCGCATTCCTTCTCCCGCACGTTAAAGGACAGCCCAAATAAGTAAGAGGCAAAGTACCGGTGCAAAAACCAAATATAGAAGAGATAGTCCGTACACGAGCCTCGGCCAATGGAGTCGCAGTATAGAAGGCAGACTTGGAATAATTAATCTTCTGACCAGATACAGCCTCATAACGATGCAACACCTGCTAAAGAGCTTTCAAGCCTGAAATATCCCCAAGTGAATATAAGAACATCATCCGCATAGGCCAGGTGCGAGATATGCGGTCCCCCTATCGGAGTATGAAAAGAATATCTCCGATTTATGTCTTGAAGAAGCTTGAGGTTCCGAGAAAGCACCTCCGCACCAATAATGAATAGAGCGGGGGAGAGAGGATCCCCCTGACGGATCCCTCAAGTCGCCGAAAAGAAATCTGTAGGAGCTCCATTGAGAAGAACCCCATACCTGATGTCCACCACGAGGCGATAAATGATATCACAGAAGGCTTCATTAAAGCCAAATCTCCGAAGAACCCGCAAGAGGAAATGTCAATTAACTCTGTCATAAGCCTTTTGCATGTCAAGCTTGATTGCCACATTGCCACCATGATTGGGTTCCCTCATAGATGCCACCAGTCCTGGGCAATAATTACATTGTCAACAATCTCACGCCCTTTAACAAAAGCACTTTGCTCCGGAGAAATAATTTTTGGAAGAAATTCCCGTAACCTGCAAGCAAGAATCTTGGAAATAATCTTGTTACAGAAATTACAAAGACTAATAGGACAAAAATCTGAAAGATTCCTGGGATGGTCGACTTTGGGGATGAGGAATAAGAAAGTATCTGATATAGAAGCTGGAAGGCGACCACCCAAGAAAAAAGAGCCAATGGCTTCCTCCACATCAGCAGCGATAATATCCCAATAAAAAGAGAAAAATCTCCCAGAAAAACTATCAGGCCCGGCGCCGCTAGACAGGTCCATCCCACGAACAATCTCCAGCAATTCCGATCTATCCGGACACCGTACAAGATCAGAATTGTCCCCCCCAGAGATAATACTGGGAATGACATCGAGGAAGTCATCATCATCGATAATAGACTCAGCTCGGAACAACTTAGAGTAGAATAAGGAATCCTCCGTCGCCACCTCCGCATCAGAGCCTGTTTCTGTACCATCAGCACGAATAATCTTCTGGATAGCAGCCTTTCTCTGCCTACTCTCGGTGCACGCATGGAAAAATCGAGCATTCTTATCTCCTTCCAGGTCCTATTTCAGTCTGGCCTTTTGTTTTCAGAAAGACTCAACCTGGACCTTTTGTTTCAGTCTGGCTACAGCCTCCATCCAGGAAGCCCTACCCCTCTCCGAAGGAAGAATTTCATATTCCTCTTCCGTCGCTAATGCAACGTCCTCTGCCTGACGGACCTCCTGAAAAACATCTCCAAAAGTAGATCTGCTCCAGCCGGCGAGGACCTGTCCCGTCGTCCGCAACCGCATGCCCAGACACTCTAACATATCATAATGCCAACAGGATTCCCAAGCCCGGGCAACTACCATAAGGAAATCAGGGTGAGATGTCCAAAAGTCGAGGAAACGGAAACCTCGACGCTGTAAGAAAGTAACTAGCTGGCAGGATATCAATAGAGGAGCATGATCAGATTCTGCCCGGTTGAGATGCTCGCAGAAGACCTGGACTCCATCCAGCCAGGAACCCGTCGCAAACAAACGATCGAGGCAGGATCCCTGCCGGTCAACCCCAGACTGACCATTCACCCAAGTAAAAGTGCTCCCTCTGAAGCCAACATCAGAGAGCCCAGCCGCCAACTGGAAGTCGAGGAAGTCCGCAATGGCCAGCGTGTCAGGTAGCCGGCCTCTAAATTTCTCGTCCGGAGAAGGAATGATATTGAAATCCTTACCCACAGCCCAAGGCAAGACAGAATTCCTGGCTTGGACGTCCAGTAGGTACCGCTATAGACGCCTTCTCTCCTGACGTGTTCTTGCGCCATGAATAATAGATAACCGTACCGGATCCGAGAAACAGCTCAGAGAAAGATGTATCGTTAAAGCCTGATTACAGGAATCAATACAATTGAGCCCAGTACCCGACTTGCTAAAACACCATATATTACCTTTTTCATTGCAACAGCTAGTATCAAAACCCAACCTCAATTGATAAGAAAGGAGCTTAGAGGATATCACCTTGGGCTCAATAATAGCAAGAACCTGGATAGAGTTGGTCCGACACAAGGACCTGAGACGGCATAAAGTGGATCTGTTCGCCGTCGCCCGAACATTCCAAATAACAAAATTAACCATGGACCCTCTGGGGGTCCCGCCTATCCCGGGATGCATGTGATCGAAGAAGATGATCCGACTGAGGTGCCATCGACTTCCTTCGCTTACCCGTCGCCTTTTTGAAAGTACCATCTGCCAGCCCTCTTCACGACCCTTCGGGAGGATAATGGAAGTTTTATCTTCAGGCAACGAAACCATATCATCCCTCGGAGAGGGATCATCACCCCAGACGCAGATGTGGCCAAGGACGGGCTCCTCCTACACCACTAAGCTGTGTTCTTCCGTGTCAGAACCATCCGCTATGACACCTTGTCCCAGCTAACTATGGATAATGATAGGAAGGTCCGGTAAAGCGATAGGGTAAATACCCCGCTCTGGCCCCGTTTGCCCGTCCAGACACGAACTCGAAACGCTGCATCCTCCCTGCATTGGATGCCCGACATCCGACCATAAATCCTGCTAGCCCGAAGATGACTCCCCCACGTGCCAGGATGGCAGAACGGAACACGTACGATTGCCTCCACTCCTCCGCAAACCGGGCTGCAAGGACCCACTGCTAGCATCACGCCCCTGGATGCACCTCCAAACCTGCCGTATTCCCTTCCCCTTCTCATGCCTGGATCGACGTCGTCGACGGCCCCTGCTGGTGCCACGTCCTCCTACCGTACCATTTTTCTCTATCGTAACGTCAGAGGAAGTAGCGTCAATGACGGGTGGCCTTTCTGCCACGCCCACCGACGACATCACTACCTTGGGTCGACTATAATCACTCTCTACGTGGCCATGTATGCCGCATGCAACACAGTATTGTGGAGTCCGCTCATACACGACCGGCTGCGAACGTACGCCATCAGGAAGTTGGAAGAAAACCTCATATTATAATGGTTTACTGACGTCCACTTCAACCAAAACCCTAGCAACACTCGGCCTAGAAAATGAAGCCGTTGCTAGGTCCGTATAGAGCGGAGTGTCGAGACCAGAAGCGATGGAGAGAACCGCATTAGTATCAAACATGCAATATGGAAGCCCGGGGAAGGCAACCAAGATCGAAAATCGCGGATCCTCTTTTATCGACGAAAAATCCACCGAAGACCTGAATAACACCATCGGAAGCCGTCCAACGAACCAACAATCCTTGGATCTAAGCCAAAGAAAATCGCTCTCCTCATAAGGTCGAAAGAGGACGTGACGATCGTCAATGGACTTAACTTCAATCAAACCCCTGAATCCCCTCGAAGCAAAATCCTTCTTAATGGCCTCAGTCGGAAGTCTCCATCGAGCAAACTTTCCAATAAGGACCAGCCCACAAGGCGCTGTGAGGGCCTCCATGTCTGACGGAAAGAAGACGACCACCTTCCGACCGTCAACAGCAATGGCTAGACGAAAGGATACCCTCGACGAACTGCCCGCTAAACCCGACATTGACCATCCCACCACCGCTGCAGAATAACTCACCGGGCCATTCTTCCAACTGCCTGCCCCCGTCGCCTGAGCTGACGGAACCGAAGAAGCCATCGGCAGCCTCACCTCCTCGTCAATACTGGAGGAGGGCCCTCAAAAAGGGGCGGA
This sequence comes from Iris pallida, assembly GCA_029216955.1. Lineage (NCBI taxonomy): Eukaryota > Viridiplantae > Streptophyta > Magnoliopsida > Asparagales > Iridaceae > Iris > Iris pallida. The sequence continues at coordinate 5,819 of JANAVB010002629.1, read as the reverse complement.
GCCCCCCCCGCAACCCGACCTCCCCCTCGGCCGGGCGCCTGATCCACCCTTGGTAGCGCTCGGGGGCCAAGGGGGACGGAGCCCCCCGCCGTTGCATCCATCCGCCGTTCGTACAGAGATCGCCCAGAATCGCCAGGGACAGGGCACCGCCAAATCCGCGATCCACCTTATATATATATTTATATATATATATATATATATATATATATATATATATGTATATATATATATACATACATATATATATATATATATATACATACATATATATATATATATATATATATATATATATATATATATATATATATATATGTATATGTATATATGTGTGGACTTGAACCCTAATCTATTTTCAAAATGGGTTTAGAAATCCTAAAAAAATTATTAAGATTATTTTTTACCTATTTTAAAATATTGTTTTTAAACTAAAATTATATTTTGAAAAATTAGAGGTATTAGCCCTAAAATAGTTTTTCAAGATTTTCAAATATTTACCAAAAATATTTTTATCTTAGGAAATATAGTTTTTTAAATCAAAAATCATATTTTTTACGAACATAAAGTTCTAGCCTAAAAATAATTTTAAATTTTCAAGTATTTATCCAAAAAAATTATATTTTTATTAATAAAAATCTATTTTTTAAATATTATAAATATTTAAAAAATAGGATATGTATTTATTTACACAAAACCCTTAATAATCAATCTTGATCATAACTAATCGTGCGTTCCTATTATCTCATGAATTCGGACCCTTTCACATCGATCATGGCTATTGGACAAATCGGGACATGATAGATAATCGCACACCACCAGACAAGATACCTTGCCATCTGCTGTTTATTTACTTTAGCTCACTATTTTGCATGCATTTATGTATTATTATTATTTTTCTGTAATGTAAGTTGTTCTTCAAAATCTAATGTAGATGCATTTATTGTTTAGTTTCATTTTTATTTCATGTTTACTTATTTTTATGCACATTTGACCTAGAATTAGGAGACCATCCTTCGTTTGTTCAGCATTTATTGGCCTTGACACGTATGTGCCACAAAGTTGCGAGTTGCATATAGATCTCGACCTTGCGTATCGATAGGCTAGCGGTATGTATAGACCTTGCAATTGGATTTAACTGCTAATAGTATTTGCATGATTAGTTTAACTTAGCAATTAGTAGAGGTTACATGTTTTGTGGATACAACATATATAGTCGTGAGGTGGGGAGGACATTTCCTTAGCATATAGGCTACAATGCATATTACCTTTTGTGACCGAACGCTCCGTCGGAGAAGTGGGTTAATGACCCTATGTTTTATTGATGGCCACTGACGTTCGAGAAAACGTGATGCTTTGAGGCCCCTGGTGCCCAAAAGGGGACTATGCCAGTCTCATTCTTAAATTTTATATTCACATAGAAAGGTTAGGTGACATTAGCCGTTTAGGTATATGTACTTTTTGGCTTGTGTACTTAAACCTGATCATGGCTTGTTACAGTATTTTGTTGAGAAGTAGTATGCCACACTTTGTTCTTATTTGGTTGTAGGTGTGGTTCAATGCTTCGATGACAAAAGTCTAAACCATGTAGTGATCCGAATTCTACATCAAATTTATGGTATAGAAAACTAGTTCATCGTGGATTAGGGTGCCATCTCCTATCTTTGTTTGGTTTGGGGGATGGTACGCTAATTCAAGGATGGAGTATTGGACCATGATATGATTCAAATTATTGTTGATCAGTATATGTTCAGTTATATGGCTTATTTTTATGTATCTTATTACATCCCTCTGAGAAACTGGTGATCTATCCAGGTATAGATGTTCATGACTTTCCGCAGGAGTTCCAGCCAAGATCGTGATCTCCTCTCTCTATCGAAGTTGACTTGCTCTTGGATCATCCTTTGCTGCTTATATTCTTATTTTGCTATTTCCTTCTTTCTAGTTTAATACTTGGTTGTGGATTTGTCTCGATCCAACGACTTGTACAATGACATTTCCTATTTAATTTTATAATATCTTTATTTTTTTATTTTTTGTGGATAAGATTTGGTGAACCATGGCTATATATATACTACATTTATCGTTTACGTATATTTATTATACGACTGGCGTGTTACGTACATAGTCCTAAGTATTTTTGGACTGGGGTGTTACAATATTGTTGATGGATTGAATGAATTGAAATTTTATATTACTTGAAAGGAATGATCATGAGTATGGAATAAATGGATATTTGTTTCACTTTGCCTGGCAGATGTATTAAAATTCTTGGTTATGGATGTAATCAATTCGGAGTTATAAAGTGGATTATGAAAATTTTGAGTCAGCTTATAATTTAATTCGAATGAGATGGTATGTTGAAGGATCGGTAACTACGAGGATTGTCTGGATGTGATGATTATTTAAGTTGACTCTGATGAAACGAGTAAATTCGATGTATAGAGACTGAGTACGGATTGGATTGGAATCGAAAATGAGTTATGATTGATGGATAGATAAATTGTCATTTGCGATTTGTTATTTTGATTATGATTTGTGATCTAGTAAATGAGATATACAAATTTAGATTGGTATAATTGTCGAAAATAGATTTGAGCATCTGGACTATGAGAATTGCTTGGATTTATGTCGTCGATCATGAACTTATTGACTATAATTGTTGGATGGATTGACATTGGTGAAGATGTGGCTAAATAAACTTCAACCTTAGAATTTTATGATGTTGCCAGCGAGTTGGTCTGAGTTAAATTTTTTTGATATTTTTAGTTGAAGTGTTTCTCTTATTTTGGGTATTAGACTACTGAGTAGGGTTTTATCCTAGGACGGGGATGGGCGCAGTGGTTCCTAGTTGGCAATTGAATCTCGATGCTTGAGTACATATTTTGAGTTGATATTCTAGTGGTTAGGTAGAGTTCCAATGTTGAGCGTTAGGGATTGTAGAAGCATAAAAATTTTAAAGGCTCAATTAAGGCCAAGCCACCTCAGACAACGTGCACGAAGGCTCCGAAGACCTCCAACGGGATGCCAAGTCCCAATAACACAGTACCCCGAGGTACACTGCCTTTGCATAAATAAAAGGCAACTGGACCACCCCATGAGACCATCTCATATGCGACCTAGATACCATACGACTTCCCATCCAGAAGTCCTCTATGCGGCTCAAACATCCCACCAGTCTCCACATTAAGACAGACGGCTCAAGTCCCAGGCTGAGCCACCTTCCTCATTGTCACGACCCGCACCGAGTGTAAGGGTACAAGTACGTAACCACGCCAGGCCTACGTCGCAGAATCGACGGTAGAATGCTATTCTAGGTCACTATATGAACCATCTCACGCAATTATATAACAAAATAATATAACTAAATCACAGTCTAAGCATGATAGGATATCACAGAGTTCTATAACTAAAAGAAAACAATGAAAACTACTAAAAGATAATAACTCAAAACAACTCAAAATAAGGCAACTCATACATTATTACAACTCAAGTTCCAGTAAAGAAATCTAAAACAGTCTACTAAACTAGTCTCCCGATCATTCCTGAGAGTCGAGACCAAAGGTAGCTAATCCCTCTCCAGATCCATAGTGAGTAGGGCAAACATCCTCAGGGCTAACATATGTAATATTTCAACAGGTCCAGTCAGGACAGGAACGAATACATCTCTTCACGTAAATCCAACTAAATGACGAAACCATAAAACAATTATAGATAATTTTATTGATGAAGCATAGGAATTCGAGATAGTTTACGATGTAAAACTATAGTAAAAGAACAAGGAAAGTAAAATCTGTGAACAAAATATCATGTCAATGAAGACTGTAAATAAAGCTAGCTGAACTTAATAATGTGATATGAGTCCAGTGGTACAATGTATATCAATTGTGATTCCATTCAATGATATAAGTAGGATGATTCTTGTAATGGTTCTTGTGATGATTCTAGCAAAGATTCTAGACACTACTCATAGTGTGTTTTAAAATACTGAGATCGACATGTAAATGACTAGGGGTAATCTGGCATATCACACACTGGCCAAGTGTGGGACGGCTATCGTTCTTATATAATTCACAGGGAGGTGGTTCGAGTATTTAGGAATATTTACATGTTTACTCAAGTATTTCCCCGCCCGACATATATGATTGAATCCATAACACAACACGTAAATCGAGAATAAATCTAGCCAGAACATGAAGGTGCTTGTAGGTAATTCTTGTAATAGTTCTTGTAATAGAGGCTAGACAAGTAAGGTATGTGTGTCGTATACATGAATTCCAAAAAATATTAATTCGTGTTTGTAACCGAGAATCAAATAGAACTGACTACAACTGAAATATAGAATTTGACAAGTAAATGAAAGAACTATCAGAGAATGTACTCGCCTGACAATCCAAGCTACTAATGAGGATGTATAACTGAACTGGAGTGATATAAACCTATTTTAAGTATACATGTCACAACCAAATCTAAAATATCAAAGGAAAAAGCTATAATGCAAGACTACATGCTTCTAGGTCCCTTTCGGTCAAAGTCAACCCTTGGTCAACTCTGGTCAACCTGGTCAACGCTGGTCAAACCTGGTCAAACATTGGTAAACTAGTCCATTTACTAATTTCTAGGTCATACACAAAATTCTAGGTCATTTGGAGTTCGTTTGAGTTGAATTGGATCAAGTTTGACCCAAAGTTGACTTTTGTCAATTTGGTCAACTTGTCGGCCAATTCGACTAAACTAGGCTCAAAATGACAATCCAAATCTATCCTAGGACTCCTATAGTTATATACACAACTACGATCTATTCTAAGAGGGTTCTCAAGCATACAAACTATGCACACATAGGTATATATACACACATGTGTATTTACAATACAAACCAAACCCTAATTTTAACAAATGATTGTGCGTGTGTGTGTGTCTTGGAGCTTACTGAAGTGAGTAAATTCTGAGATTAAAAACGTCCAAACATAACCATGCTATACCTCAATTTAATATACTATTATATACATATAAACAAATAGGAAACTATCTATATGTATATATATATATATATATATATATATATATATATATATATATATATATATATATATATATATATATATATATATATTTTATTTTTTTATTTTTTATTTATTTATTTTTATATATATATATATATATATATTTTTTTGAGGGTGTCCACTTCTTAATGGTGCTTGGAGGCATGCCTCCAAGGGTGCTCGAACCCGCGCCACTCTGCCGGGGTGCTCCACCGTTCCCAACGGGCTACGGCCACTGGGACATTATATATATATATATATATATATATATATATATATATATATATATATATAATAAACAAATAGGAAACTATCTATCTATATATATATATATTATATAATATATATTAATATATATATATATTATATATATATATATATATATAATATAAACAATTAATATATTATATATATATATAAACATAGCTATCTATAAATAAATATATATATATATATATATATATATATATATATATATATATATATATATCTATATATATATATATATATATAATATATAATATATATAATATTAATATATTATAATATTATATATATAATATTTTATATATATATATATAAAATATATATATATATATATATATATAAATATATTATATTTATATTATTATATATATTATATACATATATAGATATATATATATATATATATATTATATATATATGGAAAATTCTGAGATTAAAAACATCCAAACATAACCATGGTACACCTCAATTTAATATATTATATACGTATAAACAAATAGGAAACTATCTATC